>DWAN01006726.1:0-10261 GCA_018230445.1 Heliconius hewitsoni | reverse complement strand
GTAAAGCTTATTGCTTTACGTCTCGTCCCTCTGACGTGATCAGAGACTTTGTGCAACTGCGTTTTTACTTTTTTACAATTCTTAAAAAATTTTGGAGGATTTGATGTCAGTTAATTTTTTTTTATTTAAACAGATACCTCCTGCAGCCGCATCTGTTTTAATGGGTGCTGGGTCCACACTAGTCGCACCTCAGCCACAAGTAGCACCACCAATTGCAACTCAATGCTTTATGCTCAACAACATGTTTGACCCATCATCGTAAGTTGTTAATTTTTTTTAGCTGAAATTAGTTAAAATGAGGAATAAAAATAATTTATTATTTTATTTATTCTAAATGAGCACTAATAATGATAAGGCTACCTTTTGATATTTATTTTTAATTAAAAAGTGTGAAGAATCTGTTTTACACTTTTTTATTAAAAAGGTTTTGATAATAATTGTTGTTTTTTCACTGCGTCATTTAAGCATAAAAAATTGACAAATTAAGCTATTTATCCTTTACATATTGTAACCTGTATTTATTATATTCTAACCTATATTTCTTTCTTTAAAATATGGCTGTCATTTATATCGTATATTCTAATATATTCCTCTCAAAACAAAGTATAATTTCTGGTATTGTCTAACATTTAATCTAGATCGTTGAATATCCACCAACTAGCTCAAATAATATTTTCTTAAACAGGGAAACAAACCCAAGCTGGGACATAGAGATCAGGGACGACGTGATCAGTGAATGCAACAAGCACGGCGGCGTGCTGCACGTGTACGTGGACAAGGCGTCGCCGCAGGGCAACGTGTACTGCAAGTGCCCCACGATCGCCACCGCCGTCGCCTCGGTGAACTCTCTGCACGGCCGCTGGTTCGCCGGGCGCGTCATCACGGCCGCCTACGTGCCCCTCGTCAATTACCACTCCCTGTTCCCTGACGCCATGACAGCCCTATCGCTGCTCCTGCCCACGCGACAACGATAAACGTACAATTATGTTAATGCAAAGCAATATTTTATAAGGACTCTAGGATGTCTAGTGGTGTTCTGTATGTTAGACAATATAATATTAAATACACATTATATGTGATTGTTTTTTTTTTTATTTGTTATGCAACTGCTTTTTTTCTCATATACCAGAGGGAGACATATGTCACAATTCGGCAAACGGATGAAGATGGTGGAGATGAAAAAATATATATTCATTAGACAATATTCCCTGTTATTAGTGAAATTCAACAGTAAATAGTAAGTTTTGATTAATAATTGTATAGCCCAATAAATACTTTATGAATTTTGTGAACACAGGTATGGGGGTAGCCCGAGAGAACGGAGCGCTAATGCTACACTAGTCTCTTCATATGAATGTAAAATTATTGGCTAAACAATTTAGGCATTTAGAAAGCATTGTTATTCGACTTCTTTTACAAAAAGTTTCTCCTACTCTTTTCACTTTTTACGTGTGACGTTATTCCCTTAATACCGGAATTCAAGACGGCTTATCAGTTTCATTAGGGTATTAAAAATGATAAATAAACAAATAATATATATATTTTTTGATTTATTCTTTTTTTAATAATATGAGTTGATGCTAAAAATTATTCCGCCCTTATCCAATCTATTTCTAGGGTAGCAGGACCTTTTTGTTTGATGGTTTGATAAACGCCTCCATACATTTGAATGCCTATACTAGTCACCTGAGAAGTATCTAGGACCTCGTTATTGTTTACTCGTTTTCCTCTATAATAAGCTTTGAATTCTGAAAATGGTAAGGTGCGTATTGCGAATTCATCCTTTGGAGCCTGAAATAAATATGAACATTGTATTAAATGCTACAATTCTAATATTTTAGGTCAGAAGAGAAAAGAGCAGCAATTTCACAAGCGTGTGACTAACATCCTTTGGAGCCTGAAATAAATATGAACATTGTATTAAATGCTACAATTCTAATATTTTAGGTCAGAAGAGAAAAGAGCAGCAATTTCACAAGCGTGTGACTAACGCGACAGGTGTGAGTTAAATTCTTATTCGGGAGAATAAATTAATATTTTAATTTCTTCGCTCTGGTACCAAGGCAAAAAGGGCGGCGTTGAGTTCCGCCACTCGACACGTAATGTCTAGAAATTTGAAAACAGAATTTGAACGGGACAGAAAGTGGGGAACGTAGTGTTTAACACTAGGTTCCTTCTGTCTACACTGCTGCGATTCAGCCTGAAAGTGTAAAAAAAAAGATAAAGAAGTGCAGATCACACATAGGTTTCAAGTAAGGGAAATACACATCAAATAAAAAACCTATCATATTTTAAATTTTTCAGTACCAAATTATTTGTAAAGCTGTTAGGTACCTGGAAGTATTGTTCAAACGAATAATTGGGTTCGTCGTTTAATCCCTTGTGACGGAGAACAACTTTGAAACCATTGAATTGTCCTTGACTACGACAATAAACTTGCAACTTGGTATAATCTCTTAAATCATAAAACCCAAGAGACCGTATTCCAGCGAAGCCAGCGCCGTTCGGTTGAGGATTTAACAAAGCAAAGAATATGGCTCTCCTGAATTGGGAATTCTGGTGTATTACAAACACAGCTTTCGACATTCCAACGCTGCGTACTGTGTCAGACTGCTCCTGCCAATTACTGACGTCGTCATCTTTTGTAAAATCAAACAAGTACTTTGCAGCCTGTTCTGTAATGTCTCTGAAATATTTCCCTGTATATAATAAATAATATTTGGAAATGGATCCTTTTAATCATATCAATTGCGGCACGAGGTTATTAAAACCAGCTTCACGCTGTATGTCGCCCACAGCAGGGTATGCAGGGGGAACCTAGTGTAAGACACTCCGTTCCCCACTTTCCGCCGAATTCTGGAGGCATTTCGTGTTGATTGTCGGAACTCAATGCCGCGCTTTATCCCGCCACCAGAGAGAAAAAATGAAAATATACATGTAGTTTATTTTTAAAATGGCGATCGAACCTACAACCAGTCGCGTTTACAGGCACACTTTGTGTCCCTGCACCACGACTGGCTTCAGGTTCTCTGTTCAAAAAGGTAATTATAGTTTTTAACCTAGAGATATTTGGCATTTAATCAATTCTGAATAAAACTACATAAGTATTAAGTAATTAAAAAGTACAAGCCACAATTATTCCTCATTTATTAAAATCAATTGAATTTTTGGGTTATGTTATTAAAATTTATCGAACGTAAACACGAATTGAGGAGAAAGACAAACCAGGTACTAAGCTAGGTAGGTATTTACAAAAGGTATTTATCTGAAAATAAACGTTATTAAGTAAGTAGATGTTTGCAATACGCGAATATTAGTGTTTCATAATTATTATTAAATTATTAAGCAGGCAAAGTCATGAGTTCTGTTAGTTAAAATAATAAACACAATTTTGTAGCTATATAAAGTTTTAATTTTATTTTATTCTATATTAAACAATGATTTCATTAGAATGTGGTTATTTTTATTTTGCAATCTATATTTGAGAACTTTTATCATTATACTTGTATATTTTTTTAATTATTATATTAAAATGTAGGTTAACTGAGCAATTCATTTCCAAATATTAACATTGTAATTGTTACATCATTATTTTTTATTTATTAAATTATACGATGACAAGACTATTTTGTACAAGCTATAACATTTAACAATTTCATATAATAAACATATTACTTACGTGCTCACGATTGTTTTTGTACAAAAAACACAAAATTCAAGGGTCAAAAAAAAAACAAATCCGGTGAACGTCAGAAAATCTATTTTACGTCGGCACATTATTATGTAGAAGTAGAATAACTTACTGATATACCTTGTAGTTGAATAATATTGAATGTATTACTACAATTTAAAAAAAAATGTTGTATGTATATAATAAATTATCAGCATTAACGAGTAGATATAATACATGTTTACCAACTCTGAGCACTTGACATTGTTATCATTTTTTTGTTATGTTATTGACTCCAAGTGATATCTCTTTGTTTAACTCGAAATCACAATTTTTTAATATGACTTACATAGTTAATGACATATTACCACAACATTTTACTAACAGTTGGTTCAAGTCTGTATGTAGAACGGACGTAATGGCGTCCTCTTCGTTCAACTCCTTCTCATTCATCGTAGTACGTCTTGATATTGATTTTTCAAACTTAACCTCTCAAAATTTAGTTTGATAGTATTATAAATTATGTATCAACTATATCAACTTTATTAAATAATGGATACACACTTATAGCCCAACAAATTAACGTGGTTGTTGCGTTGTGTGTAGAAGTGATACTAGATTTTATATGACATTGTAATTTTCTATGCATAATTTGTAAAAATTAAAAGTTTATAATCACGAAAAATTTTGCCATTAATATAGTATTTTTATTTACTTACAAGAATATACTTAGGTATATATAATAATTAAAAAGAATTTTTGGAATGTGTCTTACTAATGTTAATTGGTCGCAAGGACGTAAGCAATGTGTAATTACAATTACGCAAAGTAAATCTTTGCCGTGTACTTTATAAGTTGCTTTTAATAATTCTTCGCAAGTCAGAACATTTCCCTGGTAATGGTCTAGTGCCCGCTGTACAAATTTTTTTTTCAAAAATTTGCCTCTAAAAATTAAAAAAACATTTACACGCACATTTTTGTTCAAAGCTGAAGTCCAGACTCCCCATCCCCAGAAAGTATATATAAGTAGATACGCTAATGGCGACAGGTTGTGAGCTGATTTCCACTCGAGGAAATAATATCAATATTATCATTTGCGGTGTCGAGCTCCGCCACTTAGTGTCTTAGCGTGAACAAGAGTATCTTATATGTGCGTGAAGCTAAAAATTATAAGTATTTAAAAAAAGGATTATGTGCAAGGTACATTGGGTAGATCCGAAGGACGGGTATTTCTAATACATACTTTTAATGTGCAATATAAAAACAAAAAATAGCGGCAGTATTTCGTGGATTATTTCATATATTGTCTAGTCGACATTTAATTCATCTAATTGATAAGAGGTGAATGTTACCAAGGCAAGAAATACTGTTTAATACTTAAAGATATTTATTTATGTTCGGAATTACCAATGCATGGTTGTGATATTAAAATAATTTAAGATAATAACAACACACAATTTGATTCAATATCATTTATTTCCCACCACCTATTCCGTTGTTGTGTTTTAAAATACCGATATTTCTTAGATATCGCACTATAAATGGAGTAGCTGTTAACGTGATCGCTATTCTTGCCGGTGCTAATATTTTATGAATTCCATACGCAATAACGAAAGTCCCGGCATTTGATGTTACGGCATTTGATATTGTTCCTTCGCCGATATTTAAATATTTCAGTATGGTCATAACGTCTACTCCACTGAAAAAAAATATTCTTAGTTTAATGCAAATAAATTAAATAGTAAGTACATACAGGTACAGTATTGTCGATGAGTCGTAGCCGCCCTGAAGTTAGGCTTTCTGAACTTTAGCGCTTTGTTCACTTGGGAAGAAAATAAGAGTAATAAAAATCCTAAGATCAAATCTGCGCAGCCATAAACATCTCAATTCAGGGCGGTCACACCTCTTCGACGGAACTGTCTATACAATAGGCACGATGACAAATTTAAAGAAACTACTATAATATTGAGAAATATATTATTATTACGTCTATATCATATTTCTGCAGAAAATAAAGTATTATTATTAAAAAAATAATTTTTAAAAAGCGCACCAAAACGTGTAACGATGTCGTTTGTGACGTCAGATCTGAGTAATCTCTACCACTGTATACAATACGAAATTTCACTTCGCTTCTTTACTCAGATATTCAACATGATATTCATCTTGGCGGCGTGGCGTGTTATGTAGTTTTTTTTAATAATAATTAATTTCATTCAGCATCATCATGCCTATTACGCATAATAGCATACAATTTACAATATACTTGTGTACTATAATATCATCGGTTTAAGTGTAAGCCTTTTATCAAGCAGTCCTTCTATCAACAGTCTATTAAGAAATTTATTTTTTCAGTTTCACTCTGTACTACGCATGTAGCAGGATAGACAGGGAACCTAGTGTTAAAATAATTTCTTCTCCACTTTTCGCCAAATTCTGAAGGTATTGCGTGTTGAGTGGCGGAGTTGAACGCCGCCTTAAAGTAAAACTGTAGGAATACATAACGACAAGAAACGGACTCAGAAGGTTTACACTGTAAGCCGGCGAAATGTTTTTGATTTTACAATAATAAATTTATCTAGATTAGGTATGTACGGATATATTTCGAAACAAAAACTTGGACGTGATAGTTTAATATAAGTACATAATATAAAATTTAAATGTAGCTTGTAATTTAGAAATACACAAATATTATAATAACAGTATCCTTGCACTGGCTTGTTTTTTTACAATATCATTAGTATTAGTTAATTTATTTTTGAAGTGAATATTATTAGCACGAAACTTCATTGACATGCAACAGAACAGGAATGTTGTCATTAATCGAAATCTTAATAGTATCGTGTTTTTCTAAATGAAAAAAGACTAGCTAAAAAACATTTTAATATTGGAGTGAGCGCCTTACATTTTGAGCGCCATTACAAACCCCTATATTCATAAGAGTTATAGGTGTTTCCTATTCGCTATCAAAGTACGTGAAAATATCTTTTTTTACATTATTTCAAATTTATATAATTAAGATTTTAAGTTTTGCCAACATTCCAATTTTATGAAATGAAAATGCCACATACCTAGAGACTAGGAGGTAACATCCTCCTAGAGATAGCAGAGATATAGATACATGAAATATTATAACTGTTGAACCATAGTCTTTGACAGCTTTTTTTAATTTTTCTTTGGCATTCAATGGAGGGTCTGTTGTTGTACTCATTTTCCTCACCCCAATGGGTATAACTATGCTTTGAAAAAATTGAAATACCCAAAATTAACTTAAACAATTGAAATTTTGTTTGTAAACAGTTCTTTTAATTAAATTTAAATAATATTGAAATATATTATAGAGTGTATTTAATTTGATTAAAATGTTATTAAATGTAAATTTGATTAAAATTTCCAATAAGTATCAACAAAATATTATAACAATAAAGTACAAAGTATGAGTAAAAAATCTAAGAAATCTGTTCTGTTAGCAATTGCTGTGACAACAGTTTTAGTGAATGTATAGTTAGTTCATGATTTGAACTTTAACAATCTTAATTTAATTTGTATATATGTCACTTATCTAAAACGGATATTTCAATCAGTCGGTCATGCTTGCAAAATGTATGCCTGGAAGAAGGATGAAATTAGCAATAGATGATAAAAAATATGGAAATGAAGTACATAAATGTTTCTATCTCTCAAAGTAAATTTTAAAAAAATCACATAAATTGAGTAAAATTATTTCAAAATAAACGAAATACTGGAACAACTGTTAGTACTTCAATTATCAAAGTATGAAGTGTAATTAATATTTATAAGTGTATTAAAAATACATCAATATTTTATGCAGACCACATCTATTTTTTCTGTTTATTTTATTTCACACTTGAATACTTTGCATGTCATTTAAACATATAATTAAAATTTTTGATCCACAAACTAAAAATCCATCCCAAAAAATTTGTAAATTGAGGATTTCATAATACACACAGTAAACATATTCATGCATGCACTCATAATGATTAAAATAAAATCAAATCAAATCAGCATCACGCTGTATCTTGCATACTGCAGGGTAGGCAGAGGGAACTTAGTGTTAAGACACTCCGTTCTCCACACTCTGCCGAATTCTGGAGGCATTGCATCTTAAGTGGGTGAACTCAATGCCGCGCTTTGCCTTGACACCAAAGCAAAGAAATGGAAATATAAATTTAAGTAAATATTTCATCTCCTCAAAAGGGATCGAACCCACAACCAGTCAGTTTTACAGTCAAACACAGTCTTGATAACTAAATAAATTACAGTGGAGATTTTTTAGCTTCATACTGCATCTTGTATAAATATAGGAGGTTATGCAAAGGGCGAGAACATTAGATTAATGTTAGGACACTTCATTTCCATATTGTGGCTGAATTTCTAAGACATTGGGTGTTGAGAGGAGATGCCTCGAAGTCATTGCCTTAATTATTATACAGTTTATTAACTAGGTCACTGTCATGTAACAATCAAATCATTGCAATGTTTGTATTTTATAATATTATTATTATCTTTTAACTTTGTATTATATGATAGGCTAAATTTTATTTATAAACAATGTATATTAAAATTTACTTATATATTTTATGAGATATTATATATGGTATATAGCATAAACTAGCATTTTTTAAATTATCAAAATTACATTTATTTAAGCATAAGCCTTAATAATAAAAAAATTAAAATAATATATAATTCATTTAAATATAATTCATATTTTAAAGATTACATCTAAACTATACCTTTCTTATACATATTTCCAGAGTACTCTCGTTTCAAAGTTAAATAATGAGCACTGTGCAGGTGATCTGATAAGTATTTATATCCTTGCCCCCATTGGGACCCTGGCATATTGAGATAAGTGTGATTACCACTGAATGGACTTGGTACATTGCTTTGCATGGATGAAGATAGGCTAACAGCGCCACGAGAGTCATATTTATTTACATATGGATCATATTGCAAAGTTACATCAATCCTAGATATATCTTCTTTTTGATTAAAAGTATTGATAACAGGACCTGACAAATCTCTTGCTCTTAATGGAGAAAATCTACCCATTTCAGCTTCATTTATATTGATCACATTTGAAGGCAGCTTAAGAGATGCTACTTGTGGATATTTAACTATTGGTGAATTGTGTATTGTTTTGCCAATATGATTACAACCACCTAATAACAAAAAATTATGTACTTACGATCCTATATTTTTTTTTTAATCCATTATATTGAACTACTTACAAAGCAACAATCTAGTATCAAAATAATCAAATTATAGCAAAGCATAATGTATTTAATAGTAAAAAGAATTTTCTTTCCACTTACCGAAAAAAGTATTCTTAAAATACTTATTACTATTTGAATTAATGCTTGTTTTAAAAGAAATTTTCAACATTTTGCCAAATATATAATAATACCAATCCTGCGAGTCCTACAATATTTGTCCTTGACTTTATAGACACACAAGTATAAATATGTATAAGCCGTAATATAAAATATAATCACCGCATAACGGCATACCTAATATTTCCACAATATCCATAGACTCGCCTTTTAATTTTTATCTACATTTATAATAGTTTGACACAGGCCTGCTTGATCCGATACGATATTTGTATGAATCGATACAGGCGAATACGATTCATTCGAGTGACGATACAAATATCGGCACAAGGAGTTCGATTCGTTCGCCATTAAGGAATCAAAATCAGTCTAAGAAGCCCTTTGGGTATATGGGTTCTGTGAAGAAGCGTGACCGTAACTCCATCTGTTTCCGGTGCTTACAACATTTTAGTCTTCGTGTGATATTCTCAAATTCTTATATGCTAATTTCGCCATCTGCAACATCAAAACTCGACGTATCTGTTAATTAAGACAGAGACGTCATCATATACATACATCACATCTTCTCCTTGTAAATTCTGTTCACAGCTGTAAAACTTCTAGCACATGAGTAAACAACCTTGCAACCAACAAGCTAAATATTTTAGTTTAATTCTTTACAAATGTATATGATTGTTGGTACCACAGGATCATATTCCTTCAGATCCTTAACATTATTCTCATTAATTCATTGTCCGTATCAACACATTTTTAGCGAATTCCCAATAGGGTTAGTTCATAGACGTCACTTCAATAAGACGACGTAGTTTTTGTTTGCCACTTTGATAGATTAGTGCCTGTGTGCATCATTCTTAACAAATGGAATTTTATATAACAACTTAACTTCACGCTTTATCTCTAGCAGGGTAGTCAGAGAGAACGGAGCGCCAAACGCTACGATCTCTATATACCTCTTTCGCCTCACTGTCAACAATCTCTTTACACATCTTCTCCGGGCGGTCCTCTTGCTGTTTAAGTGACCTTCCTACAGTATCGTTGATACTGTGTTTTCGAAACTCAACCGAGATCCCCCTCCCTCTATTACCATTCACTTTTCCATCACATTTTTTTTTGCCATTTTTTCATCACTCATTCGTTCGACTTGCCCAAACCCGCTGAGCATTTTCTTCTTCATTATCACCGTGACATCCTCGCTAGTACCTGCCATTCTGTGTATCTCTTCATTGCGGAT
>DWAN01006725.1:0-10262 GCA_018230445.1 Heliconius hewitsoni | reverse complement strand
ATATATATATATATATATATATATATATATATATATATTAAAGTCCTTCAAAACATGCATTATCATTTGCTTAGTCTTGTTTCGTGTGTTCTCCATGTAACGTGACATTGTGCTCAGCCGGCACGCTCGGAGCACCCGTAATAAAAGAACGGAACAGAACAAGAGTGAAATCAGCAAAAGTTACTTTAGACAAACGTGAATTTAGAAATTTCGATTGTGTTTATAATATAACATTTAAATAATCTTTTCAAAACAATTATCTCAACAAACAAAGTAAACAAAACATTTATTCATTAAAATTTTCTTATGAGGAAAAATAATAAAGTGGAAACAACTCCATCGAAACTTGTATTCGTTTATAAAGATAGAAGTTAATTTAATTAACAAGTTACTCACAAGGCCCTTAGTTAAAACAAACTCTGTTTTATCCACGTTTACATAGTTTCCGAAACATTTCTTATTATAAGGTAGAGCAATAAGTTTCACGATTATTACATATTTTAAATGAAATTATTTTAACCTGGTTAATCGCGTATATTTTGTATTTTTATACATTTTTGGAAACCCGACATTTCGAACACTTTACAGTAGTCCGTGGTCAAGAGGGTAGACTGAGGTAGTATTCGTCTGTCAGTTGGTATAATTATTATATCAAACCAACGATTTCTTAATTTCCTCGCGTACTGTCCTGGATTGATGCAGAATGAACTAGCCCAGTAGTTTGATAGTTTTTAAGTGCGAGGCCGTTGTGGAGCAAGGGCACAAGCGTGTGACTGTAATGTCATGGTCGTGGGTTCTATTACTACTCAATCAAATGAATAATATTATTATTTATAAGTATTTCTGATACAAATTCGTTGGAAAATGGGGAACGGAGTTTCTTAATACTAAATTTCTAATTCAAATTCAAAATGTTCTTTATTCTAATAGACTATTATAAGCACTTTTGAATCGTCGAATGAACATATAAGCGGTTCGGAAGGCGGTTCTGTTGAGAAGAGCCGGCAAGAAACTCAACAGTTGCTCTTTTCAATGACAATGGTATAATTTAATTATTACATTATCTGGCAGCTATCCTGCATCACATTCAATAGACATTAATTCCATACATGTTTATCCAGTAAATATTCTAGAACAGTGTAATAAGCTTTAATTGTCAGTATTTTTTTACAGATGCTTTAAATTGTAGTAGTGGCAAACTTAGAATACACTGCGGAATTTTATTATATACACATACACTAAGACCCATAAATTCCCTCTGTCTATCCTGCTGTATGCGGGATACAGCGTGAAGTTAAAAAAAGAAAAAAAAACATGTTTAATTCTAACACTTTTCAAGCAGTAGGTATACGCGAACACCGTTATTTACCGAGAGAATGTGCACTACACTTGGGCCAAGAATTTCTTCTCGGTAGATACATTGAAATAGTTCTATGTCATTACAAATAGTTTACCCTCCTTTACATTCTTTCTGGCATTGGAAAATGCTAGTGACCTAGTTTGTTCGCAATTTACAGATTCTTGTATGTAAGCACAGCAATAAAGGCGCATGAATGTCTTAATTCCTGCTTTTGCATGATACTCTAGATATTATTACCAGAATTTCGCTATATTTAAATGTATATTGTTAAATAAGTGAGTTTATAATGTAAAAATATTGTATTTCGCATATTAACAACTGTAGATTAGAGTGAGTAATCATTTTGTTATATATTTTCTTTTATGTTTAAAGTATTTCCTATGTAGAGCATTTTGAATGTCAATTAAGTAATAGTCAATCCAGTTTACAATAATGTGTTAAAACAGAAGATTTTTTTTTTACTTATACTTTTATACCGTCTAGTATATCGTGGATGTAAACACGACGGTTCGATTCCCACTGAGAAAAACTATCTAATATTTCCCTTTCTTCGCTCCGGTAACAAGATAAAAACGCGGCGTTGAATTTCGTGAAAAAGTCGAGAACTGAGTGTCTTAACACTACGTTCCTTCTATCCACTTTGCCTTATGCGAGATACACCGTGAAGCTAACATTTGTTGTGAACCTTTTTAACATCGATACTAAAAATCCTTTTAACCACATATAATGCCCATTTAGACATAAAAGAAACTATACAGTACACATACTACTACCAAATAATACGTAAAGTGTTTCCGTTTTTATATTGATTATATTAAGATATACCGCTTCGTTAGTTTCCATTAAGCTAATACACACTCGTATATATGTTATATGAGAAAGAAAAACGAGCTATTTTCACAAGAAAGACAATTGATTAAAATATAAAAAAATTTAAACTGCTCTACGTTTCCCACACACAGCAGAGAGGGTATGTAGTGTTAAAACACTCAACATAATTCCTATTTTCCGCCGATTTCTGGAGGCTTCGACACCAGAGTGAAAAAAAAGGAAATATAAAATATTTAATTTCTTCGAATGGGAATTGATCCCACAACCTATCGCGCTTACAGTCACACTTGAAACCACCACCACCACCACCACCACTGCTGGCCTCGTATACACATTTCGTATCAATATTAGATCTATCTGAAGCAAATTAGTTTACGTTGAAGACACTACAATATTTCATACACCAACTTCCCTTTGACAGATAAGACAATATAAACTGAAACTTCTTGTTAGCACGATTAACAAAATAAACTGTTTTCTAGTTAGTATTCATGGTCGTCGGTTCGTTGTTATTCAAAGGGTGGATGGAAATGAAATATGGAGTGTTCTCCTTGCATTTTGAACACGAGGTGACGCGGCGGTATCCTCGCCGCTTTCGATTGAGTAATGAACACGCTTGATGGTTGAGGGGTAAACTGAACGTTTGAAATAGCTCTTATGGAGTCGCAAATTTGTGCTAATGCGCTGTCGTGGTGAGTGAAATATTTAATATTGCCATTCATCGCTTTGGAGCCGGAGAGGAAGACAAGTCTTAAAGGGAAAGAGATATCTTAAAACTTGATTCCGTTCCACTCTAATAAGACAGATAACGGTGTTGAGTTCCGCCACTTAACAAGTCACTTAAGTCGTCGAAAACTGGACTGTAAGTATTTTTTTTTACTCGTATATTCATATATAGGTACCTATAGCAAATAATAACGAACAGACTTTACAAAACTGGAATCAACATGAAAATGTAAGAAAAAATCATATATTTATATTATTTTGTAAATATTAATTACAATAAAACAACTTAAAACCGAAAATTACTTAAAGGAAAGGAAACGAAGCGGAAACCAATTTAAAATTATTATTTGTTTTCATATAATCAATAGCGTTTATTGAACTTAGTGAATTGGAATGTCTTTCATAGTATATTATTACTGTATAGGGTAGGTAATGTGAACCTAGTGTTAAGACACTCTGCTCTCGACTCTCCGCTGAATTTTGGATGCATAGAATGTTGTAGCGGAACTTGACGCCGCGCTATGCCTTGACACCAAAGCGAATAAAATAAAAATAAAAAAAATCTTCTATTGGAAATCGAAACATTGTTTACTTGGTTGATCGCAGTTATTTCGATGAAACTGCACGATTAGCCCAGCAACATCCTTAAAAGGTGGATATTGGGGAAAAGGTTGATTTATTACTAATAACTAGATTATGTTTTAAAAAAATATTTCTGTCTGTTAAGAGATATAATGTAAGTACAAGATATAAATTGCAATAGAAAGAAGTGAATTACACTAAGCTATACGTTCAAGGACATAATGAGGCGCGGGTTCGAGTCCTGCTGCGTTCAAATTTTTGTACGTTTTCTAAATAAGTATTTTTCTTTCCTCAGTGTAGAATAACACTTTAAAAATGTTTAAAAAGAAGTGAATTGTATTTACTTAGTTTTAATGTATCAAATAAAACATTCGGTCATCTAATTAAGTAAAACATCAAAAACGACAATGCTCGAATACAAAACTAAAACGCTATTGTTTGGAGCAATTCTCATTTAATAATAAATATGTTGGGACTAAATTTTAGTCTTTGGCCAACAACTTGTCAAAGCTGAAGTGAATAGAATGACCTCACGAGAATTCAAAGAAATTTTGTTTCTAAAGAAAGACAATGAGATTATAATTTCCTTTATTTTCTTAAATTTTGATATTATTTTTTTTTGATAGTTACTTTCATATTCGATAGTATAAATTATAAGTGTTGCTGGTACTGACCAGCAATACTTATACTTTTTATTTATATCATACATTTTTTCTTCACGCTGTATCCCGCACACAGCAGGGTAGGCAGAGGGAACCTTGTGTTAAATACTCCGTTCTCCACTTTCTGCCGAATTCCTCAATGCCGCGCTTTGCCTCGACACCAGAGCGAAGAAATAGAAATATATATTTAAGTAAATATTTCATCTCCTCGTTTACAGTCATACTTTGTGCCCTGCGCCACGACTGGTCTCAATTTATTAAAATCATTATTTATAGAATTTTTATATAATGAGGGTGGATGATTATTTATATATCTTATTGAGTGGAGAGTTGAGTGTTAGTTACAGACATTACGACGAGACGAAAAATATTGAAAAACGTTACGTTGTACGTTACGGTATACGTTTTTTAAGTAAAGTATATATAAAGTATCCTTCCTATCCTTTCTAATAGTTCTCAGATTATGTGTACAAAGTTTTATGATAATCGGTTGTGAGTAATTGTGGCGTGACAGCTTAACAAACAAACATATTCACATTGGTAATATGGCAAATATATTTTTTTGAAAAAAAAAAATGGAAATTATCATTTTGAAAATCCCCTCGAAACAAATCCCGTAAATAGATAATAAAGATCACAACTTCACATTTGTATATCAATCTTATTCATTTTGAAGTTTCCAATTATAGCGTTATTGAAAATTCAAAAATGGCTTTGCTTCGAAGTTGAAATTATTTTTCTTAAGTCTTTAACACTAATTTTTATTTCCAAAAACAACGCCATTGTCTTATTTTTAAAAGCTTTTAATAAAAAATAACATTCGAAAGAAATATTTTCAAAAAATTGATCTCGACAAATATATTACGAAATAAAAACAAAATATTATTTGAATAATGTGAGCACAATATCCAGACAGGCTGTGGGGAGTCAGGCCATGGTTAAACAACGAAACTGAATACATATGTATACGTAACTACTTAATCAGTAACGATGTGGGGCTTAAATTTATATTTCCATTTCTTCGCTCTAGTGCCACTCAACCCACAATGCCTCCAGAATTCGGCGAAAAGTGGGGAACGGAGTGTCTTAACACTAGGGTCCCTCTGCCTACTCTGCCGTGTGCATGATACAGCGTGAAGCGGATTGATTTAAGATAAAGACAGACAATTTCTTATTGTAGCAGAAATATTTATATCACAGGTGAATGAATTCTTGAAATATTTTATAAAATTTTGACACAGTAAAATGTTGACACAGTAATACTTTGCGAGTTTACCAAATATATACACAGTAGGGTAATAAAAGTAACCGAGCGTGGTATGGAGTGAAATTTTATTTGGAATCAATGGTTCTTACATAAAAAAATCATACAGAAATTTAAGCTCATTTTAAGGGTTGATACAAAAGAGACGAAACCTACGAGCATATAACATTTTAAATTGTATTTTTCGTTCATATGTAATTTTTTTTTAGTTTGTGTCGAAGCACGTGCACTATATGGGTGCGACGTTAAATGATGATGGCTATGGATTTTATTCCCACTCAGCAAAATAAAATATTTAATGTTTCATTTCTTCACTCACTTCATTACTATGAAGAAAAAACGCGGCGTTAAGTTGTGTAACCGGTCTTAATATCAGCAAAGTGACTGAACACTAATTTTCCTCTGCTTACTCTGCTATGTATGGGATACAGCCTGACGCTTACAAAAAACCTTTCCGAGAATTTATGAAAAGGTTTTGTTCGAAAATTCCTATATCACTCTATTCTCCATGTGCCAACATGGAGAGTAGAGTGATATATAAACAATAAAAACTCAACATAGAGAGCGCGATACAATCGTTTCTTTGCCCAGTCAGTCAGTGCGGCAGAGTAATGACTAGACTACAGTCTAGTACATTTAATTATAGTTTAGGACCAGCTTTACGGTGTTATACCGCGTATAGTAGGGGAGGCAAGACACATCGTTTCCTACTTTCCACTGAAGTTTTCAGGCATTCGAATCAAACCCACGACCGTCGCATTTACAGTCACACTGCCCACTGTGCCGTTGTGGCGTCATTGTAGTTACTGAAATTACAGTAAATTACGTATCCATTACTTCAAAGAGACACTTTTAGATGTACCTACATATATTTTATACTTAGCAAACACTATACGTCAAACTGATCTTCACAACGATGTACGTAACTTGAAGGAATCTTCTGTTTTTATAACTTTCAACAATTTGTAGGGTTCCGTACCTTTTAAGAAAAAATGAAACCCTTATAAGATTTTTTAAGACAGTTTATTGTGCGTCCGTCCATCTCTCTATCTGTCTGTCTGTCAGTCTGTCAAGAGCCGTTTGCCGTGGCCGTTTATATCGAAAAAAAAAACATGTATTTTGACACTATGGCGAGCCCGACTCTCGATTGTCCGGTCTTTTTTAGTTATTATGATCGATACCATTTCTAGCATTCTAATATAGTAAATCTTAACTATTTCAACGTATAAGTTCTTATTTTTTAATATATAAGATATTTTCGAAGATACGTAAAAATTATAACAGATTTTTATCCTTTTTTGCTATATATTGAGTACAAGAAACATTGGTGTCACTCAGTAGATATAAAATAAAATGAAAAGTTGAACGCGATGAAAGGAGCTTCGTGTTATCTAATTACAAAAACGTAAAATTAAATATTAAAAAATTCTGTTGACATTGATGTCAAAAATGTTTTATAATTATTTAGCTAATATATTTTTATTGGTGGTAAGCTTTGTGTAACGTTTTTAATTTTATGATAGAGTTGATTGATGTGACAAGCTTTTTTCCAATATTCTTTTAAAGAAGACACAGCATTTATAATCTATCAAGATTGTAAAATTTAGAAGGAGAAATCATTTATAGTATATTTTTTGTTTTTAATATCTATAAAACGCTAATAATAAGTAACAAACAACATCTGGTAAAAATATAAAAAAATTGGGTACTGAATATATAAAACGTAATATCAACATATGACTTATATACTTGAGTTTAGAAAAATATGTATTGAGTGGTGAAACTCAACGCCGCACTGTGCCAGAGCGATAAATGAAAATATTAAATATTTCATTTCACCGAATTGGAATTGAACCCACAGCCTGTCGCGTTTATAGTCGCATGCTTGTACCCCTGAGCCACGACTGGATCATTATATTTCTTGTTATTTTGTAATATATAATAATAAGCATTGCAAGAAATAAAAAACATATCAAATTGTAAGTTAAGATTAACATTAAAGTTTCATACTTCTCCATTGGATGTTCGGTCATTTACAAGAATATGAGACAGCAGTAAAACACGAAACTTGCTTCAAATATTGCCAATATTTCCTCATAATATTCTAAAGTTTGTATCAGAGATGCTGGAGTAAAGGAAATAAATTTCAACACTCGTTAACTTTATGAGTAGACTTTATGAGTAAATATTAATATTTACTTAGTTTTTCGGTTTATTTTTAAATATTTATAAGTTTAAACTTGTGTTTCATGATGAAGTAATTGAAATATTTTTACAAATGAAAAGTATTTAATAAAAAAAATCAGTTTCACGCTGTATCCTGATTATTGCAGGGGAATGTAGAGCTAAGACACTCCGTTCTCCACTTTCTACTCTCTCTTTGGCTTTCTCTTTGGCTTTGGTGCCAGAGCGAAGAAATGGAAATATTAATAAATAATAAACTATTCCTCTCTGAGTCTTCGATGGGATCGAACCCAGAAACGTCGCGTTATAGTCAAATCCTAGTGCCTCTGCGCCACGAAGGCCTCATTTTATTAATATATAAATATTTTAACAATTCTGGAAAGCCAGTCTTTGGGCTGATCCTAAAACACAAACTGTCTTTTGAGTGACTTAAAAGAATCATAAGACTTGACGATTGAAAAAAAAACTGGATGTCTTTTTGGATTAACAAAATTTTCTGTATTTTGGGATATAAATAGTAGTGGTCATTTTTTTTGTTTTGCTTTTATATGAAACTTTGTTATAATAGCAAGACAAACAAAATAATCAAAAAACATATATTTTTAAATCTAAAGAATTCTTACTTTGAAAATATTTTCTTAACCTTAGTTTAATAAGTTTTGGCGTAGAAAGTATGTAAGACACAAAAATTGAAAAAAAGATAAAAACAAGCAGTTACTACGGCTATTTATAGTAAATATTAATGGTCTTTTATTAATCATATCATAAAAATACATATCGGAGTCCAAAAAAATGGCACTTGAATGGAAAAAGTACATATGATTTGCTTTTACATTTTTCGTACACACCTAGGAAGCAAAATAAAAAATATAAATATTTTTCACAGTCAAATGTAACACAATCTATAAAAACAATCTATAATATGTCAATTAAGACAATCTATAAAAATTGGACCGCCGTCAGTAGACAGTACCGTTTTCTGAATATATTTTTTTCCTATGTATAAAATAATACTAAAATATATATAAAATCATGTTCTTCACAATTTAGCCACAACGAATTACGATAAAAATTTGATATAATAAACTAGATGATAAATTTTAAATTGGATATTGGATCAGGTCAAATTTCCGGACGTAACTTCGTAATACCAAAACCAACGTATGAGATAAATTAATATGATGGTGTAAGTAACCAGGCCCCAACTGGACTGGACGGTGGCCTTCGATGAGATATTGTGTACAATTCGTTTATGTTGGAAAAATATTGAACAGACCTTATGCCAATATGTGAACTTAAATAATCGAAGAAATTATTGTTTATTTCATGCTACGTTTTGAATTTATAGTAAGCCTGTAATTTCGTTTGCGTGGAGTATAAGATGTAAAGTTGTTTTTTTTTTCAGATTCCTTCAATATTTTGGAAAAGCCATTCTTATTATTCACAATTATATCCCAAGGATCTAGGCTCTATATCATGAATACCAAGTTTTAATTTAATACGCGCAAAATAACCGCATGATCTTATATTCATATTGTGTATGTACTTAGCAGATCATATCAACGACTACAGCGTCACTACTACTAACAGGTTTAAAAACAATATGAAAAACTGAAAACAATTTGGAAATCTCATGCGCTAGAGATTACTAAGCGATATCAGATATCTATACTACTACTAATTCAACAACTTACTTCGAAAACGGAACGAGTAAAATAATTTCGATTTTGGTTAGTTAGAGAGAGGTGGTCGGAGAGTGGGGGCGTTATTGCGCATATTAAAGAGGTTCCTTTAGTTTACACTTTGACGGCAAGTCCCAAGCACTGTTGTGAGTTCTTGCCTTATAATGCGAGAGGCCATTCACCCGCACTGTTGAATCTATGAATTCTAAGTAGTTTCTTTTCATAAACATTTTTTTCATTTATGATCTAAGCCAACTTAAAAAAAAATTAACAAAAAAAATCAGTTTCACGCTGAATCCCGCATATAGCAGGCTAGATAATGTGCGAGATATAGTATTATGACACTCCGTTCTCAACTTTCAGCCGATTTTTTCGAGACATTGCGTGCTAAATAGCGAAACTCAATGCCGTATGTTTGCCTTAGTGCAAGAACGAAGAAATGAAAATATTAATAAATAATAATTCATTCCCCTGAGTGAGGATCAAACCTACAACCTTCGCGTTACACTCATACCTCGGCGCCAATAAGGCCTCTTCATATTAACACATTTTTCGATATCATGACAATCTTGATAATATAAAAAAAATCTCAAAACGTATATTATCCGGCATGGACTAAGCATGTAGCTGAAAAAATCTTTTGAGGAAAACAAAAGGGAACTCGCATTAAAATAACATTTATTAAAAAAAACGGTTTGCACAAAACTAGTATTTTTTTTTATTTTCACACATTTTCTTTTTTTGCGAGCAAAAAGAACCTACTGGTAATTCGCTCTCATCTTGTTTCATTTAGATATATTGCGTTTTGTGGGAGCCCAAAGTCACCCTTTTTCAAAGTAAACAAGAAAACCTTTGAGTACATAATAAATATAAATTTGTTTTCTCAGGTTGACTTTAAATCTTTACTCCTATAAATAAGTAATTAACATATATATATATATATATATATATATATATATATATATATATAT
>DWAN01006724.1:0-10262 GCA_018230445.1 Heliconius hewitsoni | reverse complement strand
GCTAATTTAATTTTAAATTTAATTTTAATTTATTATTATTATATACGTCTTATCATAATTTTAAAACTCTGTTAAATGTTCTGATGTAAGTGAATAATTTAATTTATTCCTTTAGAAACAGCCTTAAATGTTAAATTATTGATTTGGGTAAGATTTGGGTAAGTATTCTATATAAAATGATTGCTGTAGTTTTTAAATTAGTTACATATATTATTAGGTGAATGTGCAATTGGGAAATATGTAGTTATTACAGAGTACATGTAGAAATGCTATTTTTACGCATTTTTATAAAGATTTCAAACGAACGAATGAACCGAAGAATCTTGACTGAAATGGATAGAGCATATTATTTTTGTTAATTACATAACTGTCAGGCTATTGTCTATAGTGTCTCCAGATCTCCAATTTTGAATTTAAAATGTAATAGATACTTAATTCAGTGACCTTATTCAGTGGCTCATCTTTGAAGTGGGCAGAAAATGTAGAAAGAAGTCACTGATAAAAGTAATTTAAAGATATTAAACCAACCTGAAATATCTTTCAATTTCCTGTATAAACCTATGTGCTTTTAAGAATCGATGTGGACACCCCTATCTCAAAAGTACTAAACAGATGAAAACTGGACTGTTTTTTAAAATACCTACTATACATACGGAATCAAAGAGGAGCGTCTCAATGTAACTTTTAGTATTCGAGAAATTAGTTGACAAACATACTTACATACACAATTGAGCACACGTGCTAGGAAATAAATCAAATATCATTCAATTCCAATAATATCACAAACATATATCAAACTGATGATCTCCTTTTATAAGTCGTGAAAAAATATATTATTTATAAAACTAACCTCGCAATGGAATAGCAAAACGCAAGGGTTGTAGGTTCAAACACATCCGGAAAATGAATTATTTATCATTTAAAATTATAGGTACATACAAATATACAAAGCATGGCATTTAACTAAGAATATACCTACCGCCACTCAGAACGCATGATCTTGAAAATTCAATGGGAAGTGATGATCTTAATTGTAGCTTCCTATTACCATGGTCTCATATCTAGGGGTATAATATTCTGGGGTGGGCACAAGACGAAGGCCCTCATTCAACAATTCCTACTCCCGTGCCCTACTCCGCTGTGCGGCACTCGTGAAGCTGCTAAAACTAAGCTAATAATATTTTATATATATCTTTACAGATACTGCAAACTTTATACTTCAGCATTGCCTTTTTGAACGACATCATGGGAACAAACGCTCAGACATCTGAACGGCCACCCATCAGGAAGATCAAAGACACCCTATTCCCCATAGCCTATAACGTAGCTATGTACGTTACATTTACATTTTGGTCTTTATACATAATAAATAAAGACTGGATCATCACGGAGGAAGTGGAGAAGCTGTACCCACCTATTTTGAATCACGTTTTGCACACATCAGTCTCAATTTTCATGTTCATCGAAATATTGATGCCATATAAAACTTACCCGCCACGCTTTATTGGTCACGTTTTTATTTTAACTTTTGTCATAATTTATACAATTTGGTATTTAATTGTTTTCGCAAAAATCGGTGTGGGTATATATCCTCTTTTTAATTATCTAAATTGGCCTGCCAGGATTTTGTTTATGTCTGTAAATATAGCTATAGTGCCCTTCCTTTATAATATTAGCGAGGTTTTGAATGATTTTGTAGCTTCCAATAAAAATAATAAAGATGTTACAAAGTATATTTAATGGTAATAGTAATTACTTTTTATGAAACTGCGTATTTAATTTGTTAGATAATATGTTTTGGTTAATTCGTATAGTGATGTTACTGAGCTCAAAATTATATTTAATAAAAAATGTTGCATAAAAAATATTTAGATGAAAAACTGTCTTCCGTCTAACTTTTTATGGCTAGATGCAGGCATTGAAAATATTTAATAAGTTGCCTCAAACATATCTGTATCTATACCTTAACATTGAGACAGATTAAAACAAAATGTGGCGTTAAGTTCCGCCACTCAACACACAATGTCTCTAATTCTCAGGCACAACGTTATGAACGGAATGTTTTGACAATAGGTTCTCTGATTACCTTGCAATATATACATGCTACGGAATACATCACAAACCTAAAAAAAAGTTGGAATTATACATATGTTATTAAAACAAATATTAAACAAACAGAAAAAAAAACAAAGAAATGTAATGAAAATTACTATATTTTAACTTCAAATTCAAATTCTTTAACAATAAATGATAAGTCATCTTGTAATTTATTTCTTCTACCCCTCTTTTTCTTCCCGGACCACACAACAGTTGATAAATTCATTTCTTCTCTTAATTTATTATAACTAAAATAAAGACTTTTATAAAATTGTAACACAGAGGAAGCCCCTTTCAAGTAATCTTCTAGAAACTTTAATGGGTCCAATTGATTTTCCAATTTTAATGCTATATTATATATAAAAGTTCCATTATAACATTTTGAATAAGTTATAGTTTCAAATGGTGTTCCACAGAGAATATTTAATGCATTAACTTGATGTAAAACTGACTGGAACTGAGCAAATGAGTGTATTTTCCTAATATCGTAGCTTTTTGGTTTTTTCAATATGCTACTGTCGATTTCAAAATGTTTTAAAAGAACACTTGCGGCTATAAGACAATCGTCATATTGAACTTTGTTCTTGTTAAGTAAAAGCTCTGTATTAACTTCAGTAGTGCTATTTTCTTTTAACTCCTGCAGTTTTTTTCCATGTCTATTATTAAAATGATAATGGCCTCTAGGGGTGCCAGTTTTTTCATCAATCACCTCCAACATAGTATAAGACACAAGCAGACTATGTACATGATTAGCCGGGACATTGCAATTGGCTATCCACCAAAGTAAAGATATTATATACAATTGAAAATTACTTGGCAATAATTTGAGTGAATCCCAATCTAAATTTGGTAGTTTTGTATCAAAAAAATGATAGAAATAAGAGTTTAATTGTGTTGGAGTCAAATTTCGAAATGGTATATCTAATAGTTGAGAAATACTATGTTCTTTATTAACAGGTGTTTTACGATAATTACAATTTTCTCTTCCAGCATATACAAAAGTATCTCGAGAGAAGTCTGTCATAATATCAAACGCATATCTCATTAATGGCAAGGCACTTTGGAAGCTGTCAGTGTCCGTATAATCTTCTGCTTGTGGGTTACATAAGTATAGATTGTGAACATATAAATTTAAATATTCCTTTGGTATTTGATTTTGTCTAATTTTTTCTATAAACCATACTGGAATATTATTTGAATTTGAATCAGAAATGTTTTCTTCTTCATCTGTGCTTTCATCTTCTGAATTTTCTGATTCTTCTTCATTTAAGTCTTCAATATCATTAGTGTCAGGCATTTGTAGTTCAAATTTTAAAGAATTTTCCTCACACATACCAAAATATTTCAAAGATGGACAGTCATTACTCTTATATCCATCTATACTATTTTTAATTATTTCAAATACTTTATTTTTTTGATGTTTTTTAAGTCTCCCCAGAATTTTTACTATGGCTGAGTCTAAGGTCTCATTCTGAAGCCAGTTAAACAAAGAATGTATACTTCTTTGTTGATCATTCTTCTTCTTTTTGCTTTTCTGCAACTTTAACTGAGAAAAGAACTTCCTAAAAATCTTCTTTTCAACATAATCATTGCCTAACATAGTTGCTAGTAATGGTAATAATTCTTCTTTCAGGCCACCAAAATTTTCACACAGATATTGTACTTTATATAGTTTACATTCCATAGCATGTATTTTATTACTGTTCTCCTCTATAACTACAGGTTTTGTTTCTAATAAATTAAATGGGATATAAGAAACATTGTATATGAAAAAATCTGAGTCATAACTAAGCACTGGACAGTCTAAGTGTCTAGCTAGGGATGCTATTTCGTCGTCAGCTTCATAAATACATACCGTATATTTAATATTCATCTCTATAAGTATTTCTATGAACACATTTCGGAACAAAAGTGGAAATATTTGCAAGCTATCTTGAGTAACTGGGTCTAGGCGGCTACAATTCTGCAACTTAGATCTAAGGCGGGTAAATACTGTCTTGAGTTTTTTATTCTCGTGGCAACCATCGAATAGGACAAAAGCAGTTATTTTACATTTTCGTAAATTCTTAAAAAATGTTCTAACATATGCTGCGAACTTGTCATAGTCACCTCCAAATGCTGAAAAACTGTTAATAGATCTGTAAAGTTGAGCACATAAACTGTGTCCGTCAATGACAAGGTTTGTATCGTGTAAATAATGCTTTTTCATGAATGTATTTTGATTACAATTAATATACGTAGTCAAACCTCGTACACCCATGACTGTAAATATAATAAAACTTGCATATATTAGGTAAAAATATACCACATATTTTTATTGTTATAACTATGAATCGTTTGAAACTGAATTATAAATATTTATCATAATATATACTAGTATATGTTCCTTGATATTTATGTTTTTCAACTATTATTATTTAGGTTATAAATAAACATGTTCCATGAATTGTTTTGAAGTTTCAATTTTGCAATTGAAAACAATAATAGACTAAGACAGTATACACAGATAAATAATACAACACATTTTTATATACAGTCTTGAATCTTGATATAATCAAATTAAAACTGCTACAGTAGTAAAGATTTAGAAAGAAATTAGATCATTCTATTATTTACTATATTAATAGTTTCCTCAATTTCAACTATTTTTATTATTTTTTTATGAGCTATCTATTGAATTTCGCAGACCAGACCCTGCTGTGGGGAAGACAACATGATGTTAAGACACTCTATTTCAATAATAAAAATGTAAAATTACAACATAAATGTAAGATTTAGTAAAAAAAAAATTTTTGATTAAGTCGAGCTCAATGGCTTAAGGCTTAAAGACAAGCTGACGATGATGAAAATTTAAATTGTTTAAGAAATTTCAGATGGCTGGAATTTAACGTAAGAAAAAAAATCATGATTATAAGATTTTTCCAATAATTATATTACATTTTTTTAACATTTAATTGGATATCACTATTTGTTTGAAAATCGATCATTCATTTAATCAATATTAAATTACAACATAGTACATCCCTATTCTCCACACTTCAGATTTCAATTCGACATGCCGGTTCTTGCATGTGGTCTATAACAGAAACACGTGTTTTATAAAACTATAACACTTTTTCTCATATTTATATAATTTAAATCATTAATTAATAAGTACAATTTGCCCTATAATCTGAATAGATACAGTGTAGAACTTTGAAATCATTATTTAGTTAAGTGCGCCTTAATTTTTGCACGCGTGCATCTCTACACATCTCGTTTAAGTACAATTTGCTAAAAATGACGGAAGAAAAAGAAGTAGTAGCCGCAGCAGAACAAAGCAATGGCCAGGAAAAAGATAAGGAAAACAATGTTGAAGAAGAAACTGACCTGGATAGTGCTATCATACGACAGTTGGAGTATTACTTCAGTAAGTGAAGTTTTAATGTCAATCAGTAACAATTTTTTCTATTAACATAGTAATTTTATTATATCGTATACTTTAGAAAATTTATGCTATTATCTTGATTTTCTCTTATGCACAATTATAAATTGTCTGCTTTTATCATTTTGAATAGGTTATACTATAGATTACATTTATTTTATCTTACACTTATGCTATTTTGAAATTTATGATTCATAAGATTCTTGACATATGTAACTTTCTGAAGTACAAGTACAGTACAGAATAACCATTCTGTATATTTTATTATGTTATATGATACTATATACTACATAAAATACTATTTCGGGTAATATATGTAATAATATATAATCTTCTATCTAGTCTTTTGTCAACAAAATGTAACAAAAGTTGGTCATTACAAAATTTCACACCGAGCTAATAAAATATGTTAAAAATGTATTTAAAATTTTTGATTTATTCCCCTAAGTGAAGATCAAACATAACAAACATAGTCAAACATAGCATTTAAAGTCTGACTTATTGCCTCTGTGTCTTAATACCATATTTGACCAATGACGCCTTGAAATATGTTATAAATATTATTTATTGTATTGTAGGTGATGTCAATTTGCCAAGAGACAAGTTCCTCAGACAGCAGGTGACGCTGGATGATGGTTGGGTGCCACTTGATGTACTTACAAGGTTCAACAGACTTGCCAAATTATCTACAGATACTGATGTTATTGCTAAAGCAATTAATAAATCATTGTCAGGATTATTAGAGGTATTAATTTTTATTTGTAAGGAAAACAAAATGAATATTAAAAAAATACTTAAGTGATTGATATGAACAATCAAAATAAGTAAACAAATTTCCATAAAACAACAAAATTCCTAAAAAATAAAAAGCAGCTTCATGCTGTATCCCGCATTCAGCTGGGTAGGCAGAGGGAATCAAGTGTTAAGACGCTCTGGTCCCCACTTTCTGTCGGCATTCTGGGGGCATTGTGTATTGAGTGGCAGAACTCAACGCACAACCAGGCGGCTATACAGTCACACTTTGTGCAGCTGCGCCATGACAGGCCTCAAAAATATTGTAATATATTGGATATGTTAGAGTTTCTTGTTCAGGTTGTTTAGCAACATAAGAGATACTTATGGGGTCATCCTAAGACTCAAGTATTTCTATATGAAACATTGTCACAATTGGTACAGCTGGGTTAGCCATGAATGTGTCACAGTCAGACAAACAGAGTTACTTTCGAATTTAAAATATAGGTATGGATAAAATATTTGAATGATTTGCATGATCTCCAAGAGTTGTAGGTTCAAATCCTGCTGCTGCATAATAAAATTTTTATGTTTCTAATTACTTAAAATACATATATATTTATAAAAATAAAAAGCCTCTTTATTCCCTAACACCAGTTTGTAATTCCTCCTGTTTTATTACTTTGCTTAAAACTACATAATTATATAATACATAAATATTTATAGTAGCTTAGTTTATTTATCTAGGACCCTTCTTTGGGTGAAGGCCTCCTCCAACTCCTTCCATTGCTCCCTGTCCCTTGCCGCTTTCATCCACTGCCCACCTGCCACCTGGGCTACTTCATCTGCCCACCTTTTGTAAGGTCTCCCCACTCTTCTTTTCCCAGGCGGCCCTTTCCAGGTGGTAGCTCTACGGGTCCACCTATTGTCCGTGAGCCGAGCCACATGCCCGGCCCACTTCCATTTGAGTTTTAGGGCACGCTCCAGAGCATCTGTAACTTTAGTTCTGTCCTTAATTATTTTTTTTTGTGCCTTATTTTGTCTCTTTTTCTGACTTCTAACATCCCTTTGAGTTGTAATTATTTTATTTCTTATTCTGTTTGTGAAGACCCATGTTTGGGAGCCATATAGCAGGCATGGTAGTAGACAAGTCTCGCTTATGGTTCTTTTCATTTTTATGCTATAGTCTCCCTTGAGTACTTCTTTTAGGGACCAGTATCTTTCCCATGCTATGTTAGCTCTTCGTAAGACCTCCTCTTCATTATTAGTAGTTTTAAGTTAATTTAAATGCTATAGTACCTATTAAATAACAGACACACATAAAAATTTATTGCATATCATGCAGTAATATTGAACATTTAATTATATTTGTGTATAATTTGTTGTTTTTTGTTTAGGTATTCAATTAGATTTTCCAAAAGAACCAATTTCAATGCTATATCAATATTATGCGGATAAATGTGAGAAGAACAAAAATAATGGTAATATAAGTCTTGATTTGGATGTATCAGAAGCCTCGTTTAGTGAAACATCAGGTAATTTAATAAAATATAAATAAGTAAAATGAATTGGCTTCATGCTGTATTCCCGCACGCAGCAGGGTAGGTAAAGGAAACCCTGTGTTAAGACACTCCGTTCCATACTTTCTGCCTAAATGGCGGAACTCAACGCAGTGCGTTGCCTCGAACACCAAAACGAAAAAATTAAATTTAAATTAAAGTAAATATTTCATTTTCTCGAGTAGGGATCGAACCTACAACCAATCGCGTTTACAGACACATTTTGGGCCCTGCGCCACTGGTGAATTTAATGTTTCGCTAAATTCACGAGGCATTGTGATAACTGACGTAAATCAAAACCGCGGTTTGCGATTTGAAATAACTCGTTAACTATATTTAAAAGATTATATTTATATTATACTTTAATAATGATTAATTTTTATATTTTTTAGATTCAGGCTTCAAGTTTATAGATGAATTAAGAATATATTTGAAGAAATTTAATTTAGAGAAGAACAGGAAGCTTGTGTTAGACGGGTATGTTTTTTTAAATCTTATGTAGATTATTTCGTTTAATATCTATTTATATGAAATATCTATTAAATATTTTTTATACCATTTTTGCCAGATAGTCCATTTATCGAGGCAGACTGTAGGCACAATTACATGACACACTGCGGTTACAGCTACCTCCTGCACTTAGAATATATCATGTATCACTTGCACGTTGTTCAATCTTGAAGAAAAAATGAATGGGGAACAGTGTCTTAACACTAGGTACACTCTGCGTACCCTATCGTGTCCGGGATTCAACGTGGAGCTGATTTTGATTCTAAGATAAATCTCGAAATCAAATCTGTCATATACAGCTAACTTCAGGGCGGCCACGACTCGTCGACCGTGCCGTATTTAAAACTTATAATTTTTTTTATCAGCTTACTCGCTGTATGCCGCATACAGCAGGATAGGCAGAGGGAACTTAGTGTTAAGACATTTCGCTCTCCACTTTCCGCTGAATTCGGGAGGCATTGCGTGTTTTGTGGCTGAACTCAACGCAACGAATATAGTGCGAAGAAATGGAAATGTAAATTTAAATAAATATTTCATTTCCTTGAGTGGGGATTGAAACCACAACCAGTCGCGTTTACAGTCACTCATTTTTGCACCTGCAGTAGGGCTGGCCTGCAATAATAATTTAAATATCATCAATGTCTTACAACCATCGCATTTATGATCAAACTTTACATCGTTTTTGCGCCATTATAGGGTATTATAATTTTGTAATTATATATTAATTGTATTTTTTATTTCAGCGGTGAAAAAATATGGATAATTGAAACATTACAATCTATTATGTCTAATCTGAATACTTCATGGTTAAATAATGATATATCACCACCATTTTGTCCGTCTGTCCGTCTTTCATACAGTTTACTAGAAATATTGGATAAAATGCAAGAAAAAGATAAATTAACAAATATTCTTAAGGCATTAAGTGTAGAAAAGAAACCCAGTAATGATATAGGTATGTTTTTTGCTTATATTGTATTATATTTTTAATTTAGCAGTATCTTAACTTTATTAAGACACCTATGCACACTGACACCGTTCTGAGCAGTTTCGAAATATTGCGTGTTGGGTGGTGGAACTCAATGCTACCCTTTGCGCTCCTGATCCACGACGGCCTCAAGGCACACAAAACCTTACTAGGCCTTAGTTAGCTTTTCATATAAACAATATTGCCACTAAAACGAGTGGAAAGTGAAGAATGTCGTCTTCCTCGTACACCGATAACAATTAGTCCGGTTAATCAAATTTCTATTGTCCTATATTTTTCAACTCCCTGTTCCGAAGCTTTATGATAGATAATCTATGGTTAAAACAGTTTTTACAATTTAAAATATTTTTTTAAATCTTTTTTACAGATATAACATCCAAAGTGGAATATGAAGCTGAAATATCCGACAAATTAAAGAAACAAATGTCAGAAAATTCATTGTTACTACAAAAAGTTAGTAAAACTTTGGACTTGTCTCATGAAAATATACAGTTTTGGTCCGAAGATTTAATGAAAAAATATATATCGGATAACAGAATAGTTGAAGGCAAAACGTATAGAGATTATGAGGCTTTTTATTTGGAACATATTAAATTGAATTCTTAGTGTTATAATTTTTTTATTTATTTATTATTTGAATCTTTTTTAAAGTGAGGGTTTCACTAGTTATAATTCTTTTAAATAATGTTTTGTGTGGGAGAAGTTCTTTTAATTCTATATTCTAACGTTATTTTATTGTTTTTAATATTTTAACATTTTACATGAATTAAGTTAAAGTATAAATAATGTACATGGCTGTAATAAATTAATTTCCACTTTTAGTTTCTCATTTTACCTTGTCAGTCTTAAAACAATTAAAAAAATATCAATTGAGATGATATAAATAAAGGAATAAGAATAATAATAATTAGCTTCACGCTGTATCCCGCACACAGCAGGGTAGGCAGAGGGA
>DWAN01006723.1:0-10262 GCA_018230445.1 Heliconius hewitsoni | reverse complement strand
GGAGTGTCTTAACACTAGGTTCCCTCTGCCTACCCTGTCGTGTGCGGGATACAGCATGAAGAAAACGTCACTGTTTTGTAATGCGCCTTCCCAAAATTCAGTCGGATTGTAATAACTTACATCCGTTACATTAAATAATCTACGTCGTAATGTCAGATCAAATCGCGTTCATCTAAGCGCCTAACTAACTTTGCGACCACATAAAAATGGAGCTTGTTAGCTGGAGTCAAGCTCCTTCCCCCCATTGCAGCCAAAAACAAGTAATGTAGTGTAACGTATCTTAAATGTGACGAAGGGATAACAACCCTGTATAATGTGTCTTAAATGTGATGCCTCCTCCTTAATGTCTAAGGAGCTCTGTATCCTTTATTGGAACGCCTATGGCTTGAGGAGGAGGATGACGTTCCACCGGCATATCTTGAAACATAATGAATTTTTAAACGCAATCTTTCTGTTGATATGCAGTGTGCGCTAAATATAACTTAGCCATCGCTACTAATACTGGCTATACTTGGAAGGCGCGGACCGTTAGCGATGGGAACCGGCTGGTGGCGCCCGCACCGGCGCCTCCTTCTCGTATATCGACCTTTTTCTTTTACTTTTTGTCATTATTGAGTATGATGCGTTTATGTACTTGATTTTGTACTGAATCACCTTCAAGAATCTAGCAAAAGTTCAATGATTCGAGATTGGTAAAATAGGAGGCCGATGGCTTTTTTCAATATAATGCATTATAAATTAACATAATCATATAATAAGACAATTATGTTACGGAGTTCGCTAAATGGCTTTTCTGTAAGTACCACGAGGCATCATGACTATTTCCTTTGAGTCATAATACCTACATATATATTAACTGAAACACGTTGTCTCTTTAGATTTTTATACACATAAAGTGTATTTCTCGTAATCCAGTCGTAATGCAGTAGAAATATCTGATTAAAAATATGAGGCCAGTTGTGGCGCAGAGGCACTGCTCGATTGGATTCCTACTCGAGGTAATGACACTTGCGAGAAAAAAGCATAATGGAGACGGTGTGTCCTATTTTCGGCATACAGCATGAAGCTAACAAAATCAATTTATCAAAGACAATGTGAGTGAGTGAGGTTTTTTTTTCTCCTCCTGTAGACTATAGGAGTGGTAAGTTGATATTAACTTAACTTAACTTAACTTAGCTTCACGCTTTATCCCTAGCGGGGTAGTCAGAGAGAACGGAGCGCCAAACGCTACGGAAGTTGATATTAGAGTGCACAAAAACATTTTTTTATATATCACAAACTACTAAAGTATTCATCATTTAATAATAATATAAAATATAATAATTAAGTTAAGAATTTCTGTTGTACAGTAAAGAGCCATTAATTAAGTGTTTTCCTCTATTTGCATGTCTCTCTTGTGCTGTGTCGAGATGATGGCTACTTCAGATTCTTAAAAAGACTCTAAGCTGAGTGGGGACGTGATCAACTTCCTCTTTTATATTAGTTTCGAAGTCATGACATCACATGTATCCAAACGCGACTTCGCCCGCTTAGAATTATTGTTGTACTAATCAATAGATGTAAAACCTCGACACCAGAGCAAAGAAATGAAAATATAAATTTAAATAAATATTTCATTGTCTCGAATGGGGATCGAACCCACAACTAATCGATTTTACAGGCACCTGCCCCTGCGCCACGATTGACCTCCATAGTTTAAATGTACATATTATGCAAAACCTTTACATAAACTGTAGCTTATATGTTATGATGTTATATAAGCTAAATTACTTTATAGTTTAATCTAAAACCATTTAGTAGTTTTTGCGTGAAAGAGGAACGAACATCCAATCTCCATAACCTTTTACATTTATTATATTAGTAGGATCGCATATACTTACGAGTTGGTATTACGTAATATCATAACAAAACCTGACAATTTTTTTTTGTCGAATGCCATTGCCATCGGATGAATCTTAATATTTTATAGTTGCTTTGCGATTGTTAAAGATATCAATGTATCAATATATATATAAAATCAAACACAACAGATAAATAGAAGAAGTATGACCTAAAAACACGTTTATAACGGTTCGATATAACTTACCGCTCAGTATGTCGTTACAACTTTCGATTATTTATTTGCATCTCTTTCAACGTTATGCTTACGAGAATATAATATGTGTATACATCTTAACAGCACAGGTCGTCGCATTGCTGCCCTAGATATTCATTATATTGGCAATGTCAAGAATGTTTTTGAATAAGTTTCTGAGATACGTATACAATAAACATAAATGTTCCTAAGACCAGTCGCAGGGGTACGAGTATGTGTTTTTAAACGCGACTGGTTATAGGTTCGATCTCCGCTCGAGTTTGAATTTTTCGCTCTGGTGTCGAGGCCAAGGGCGGCATTGAGTTCCACCACTCAACGCACAATGGCTCCAGAATTCTACGGCAAATGGGGAACGGAGTGTCTTAACACTAGATCCTCTCTGGCTACCTTGCTGTGTGTGAACATCGTGAAGCTGATTTATTAAATATTCATATAGAAGTACATATATAGTAATTTTGTAACAAGAGAGAAAAATACATTTTAAACATTGTAATGTATAACTATATGTAAAGTAAAAAAATCCAACAACTCTCGATTATAACATATACTTAATATTACCCTCAAATTAACATGAGCATTGCTTTGGCTAACTAGTGTAGTGCTAAGTATGTAAACGATATCCATTGTCATAACCGAGCACCACAAAATCGTTGAGTGTATCTTTTTAATATTGAAGATTGCAATTTGTGCTCCAATTTCTTTACCTCTCTATTACCCAGTGAATTTGTGTCTCTTTAAATGTGGTCTATTCCTACAATATTTAAAGAGTGCTAGAAATATTTATAGGTAATATGCATATATAGGTAAGGTTTGTAAATTAAGTGTGCTGATTGCAAAAATGCTACTGGTTTCTTTCTATTAACTCTCGTTTTATTTTTACACAAAGGTTAAAATTGTCATAAAAGTATTATTATTTTATGTTGTTTTTGGAAAATTTACTGTGTTTAAAGAAAGAAATGTTTTTTATGAGATTTTCTTGAATATTGTATCATGACAAAGAGTCGAGCAGTAATCAGCTATCATATGTATGTCCCACCTGGATTGGTAACATTCTTCTATTGTGCGAATATTATTATGAAACCTATTACCTTGCTCTTCATTATATCTTGCACAACAATCTTCAAGGTTTTCAGGAAATCGGTCCGAATGAGTGTAAATAATGTCGTTTAACATGCACATTACGGCATATATGTATTAAATTAGACACCATATCGGAAACTATTTCAGACAATTTTCTGATTTATCATTCCCTAAAAAAAATTAATCACTAAAATTTCCAGGTTCATAGTTTCTTCAAAAATAATATTTTTTTATTAGTTGCCTTATTTGTCATCTATCGAAAATATCTGCTTTCGACTATTTTCATAACTGAATCTAGTAATTTTTTCAACAGATCAGCCTATCATTCTCCATGTAATATATAAAGGCTTCAGTAAATCGTTTTAAAATGGCAATGGCAAAGGCTCTTGCAATAAATATAAGTCGTTTTCTAGCTTGTTTAACTCACTTCGATTAAATAATTAAAGATCTAGACTAGGTATGAAATTAAAGTCGAATTCATGTTTTTCTTTTTCAATTTTTGTTGCCAAATCTAAAAAAAATATGTCGATTGTATTAGCACCTGTGACAGATCATAGTGCTTTACAGGTTCCTGAGTCTGCTCAGCTTACCTTCTGAGGCAACGTCGAATATGCTAAAGTACTAAATTTAATTTTACTTAAAGATTGTCACCTCATTGCGGTTGTAAAATCTCAAAAACTAGTCTCATTTTGCTAATAAACACATCAAAATACTTAAAATGTAATAAAGTTGAGAGATAATGGGTTGTTGGAAAATTGTATAAAGCATAAATTGGTAGGCCAGTGAAATATTTGTAAAATGGTACTAATGAAACATTTGTTTTGCTAAGACGACCCGATCCAGCAAGCTTTTCGAAGTCTCCGAAAGCCTGAGAATTTGTGAATTAAATTAAACAATTAAATACTTGATTCAACAAAATATATTTTGTTCTGTTTGCGAGATGGCTATTCGGCTGTATTGAAGCTTATAAGAGCTTTTATACCTTCAATGCACGTACATATTACATTCAAAAAAACAAAGGTTACAAATATTCTTCTACTTTTTCGTAGATCTTCTATCTAGATATTATCTCTTTATCTTTATTCCTATTTGGCTCGTTTCTATAAATAAGTTGTATCACCTTATGCATTAATAATGGATTGTAAATTTATATTTTTAAGAACAACTACAGTACTTTCTCTCTCTCATATATTGCAATTGTTTTTATCATTGTTATATAATATAACGTTTAAAAAGGTCCCGATATAGCAGAACCAAAATGTATACTATCAAGAAGTATTAACACAGTTTGATACGGCTCAAGCGTGCAAAATTTCAAATTTCTTGGTCTTAAAATATTTTTGGGCATATATTATTTATATATTATACTCACTATAACTTGTGTCAAACAAATAAAATGCAATGTTAATAAATTGCTAATATATAAATAAAAAACTTATAAGGCTTATATTTAAAATAAATTATGAAGTAGGCAAGGGAGAGCGCGGCTAACTGTACAGTGCTATATATTGAAAACAGATAGAGAAAAATTTATCAAATTAATTTCCATATTCCATCCTCTTTTTTAGAAGTCGGTTAAAAAATGTTACTTTGCAGAAAAAGTGTAACAAATATGTATCATATTATAAAAATTCTTTCGAATTCACAATAATTTTAATTTTGCCTATTCTTTATTACAGGCACAACCAATCACAGTATCGGCACAATTTACCCTAAAGTGGGGTTGGTACTTGGTGTCTGATATCTATCTGCCAACATTCACATATCTCTCCTTTTTAATAACTGTTAAACTTGTATAAAATATGTAGTTAAATTACTATAGCATACTAAATTTGACTTATGATGTGTGACAATTTTCGGACATTGTAGCTATTTTATACGTTTGGTTATCAAAATTGGCACTTTCAGCTCCGCTTTCCTCTATCATGATTTAGATGCAAACATCTTGATAGTGTGTCAAATTATGAATTCCACCTAACATCCTTGAATCGGGAAGAAGATAACCATTGTTAATACTGCACATTGACCCTCACAATAAGTTGCATAAAGGTGTTTTTTTAATAGCTTGCTTATTTCTCTCTGTTAGTTTTTTTAATACGCCATCGTGACGCAGTGATTGATTATATGTATAAAAAATATTACTAGTGATTGTTCTATACATATCGAAGTAATCATTATATTTAGGTTTTCTTCATTTTCTTCATTTTCATTATAGTAAATGTTAAGAAAATATTGTTTGAATAGTGCAATAAATTTATAGTTCTATTAAATCTATTGACAATCAAGTGATTATTGTGCTTTAACCTCGTTAAAAATTCTATTGCCGTTGTTCTTGTTAATAAAATATTTATCCTCTTGGATGTGATTGCTTTCTTTATTTCAATTCTTATAATTATTTGTTTTTAATTTCCTGCCAGGAAGACAGCCTTTTTGGTAAAATAAATAAGTACTAACGTATGCATCACATGTTACTGATAGATGTCATTCAAGATATGATTTACACGCTGCTTGAACAAAATTATTAGTGGGGATGCGTCGCTCTTTGATTTTATAATTATTAATTAAATATTTCTTTAATGAATAGTTATTGGGGGTATATTAAAAAAATATAAAAATGGTAAGCAAAATTGTTAATAAATAGGATATCAAGATTTATAAATGCAATATAAATTTTATTTTTTTCAGTCTTTATTTTACGGAAAATATACGGAAACTGGTTCATCCTACTTGCCAACTAAACAAACCTCGATGAGCTCCTTTATTATTTGGAATATTTCCAAGGCTCTTAAAAGGAACTCATACTTGGATTTGAAGGTAAAATATGTATCTATTCTTATATCTTTGTTTTTATTTTGTTTTTATGTTTCGTGACGTTTAACTAAATTAGTAATAATACTTAATGAGGTTATTGAGGCCGTCGCGGTGCAGATTCACAAGGGTGTGGCTGTAACGCGACGGTTGTGGGTTAAAAGGAATGTATTATTATTTATTAACATTTTAATTTCTTCGCACCAAAGCAAAAGGCCGGCGTTGAGTTTCGCCACTCAACATGAAATACCTAGAAAGAAAAATCGGCGGAAAGTGAGAAACAGCATGTCTTAACAGTAGGTTCCAATGCCCTGCCAATCTTTCTGTGCGATACAGCAACAACAGGATACAAAAACAATATCCTATTAGCAGCTAAAAGTAACGTTTTATCAACGAGACTTTAATATTATTATTTGTGATCAGGACGCAATGCGGACGGCGCACGAGCGTCTCGAGGTTGGATCACGTGAGGAGGGCGGAGTGACTTCACTGCCACCCGACCAAAGGCATCTCACGTGCGCGCTGCTAGCGTGGCAACGACTTGGCCACAAAAACGTCGACAGCCTTTACCAGTACGGCTAGTTAATGCGTTTTTATAAACAGTTTTTTTTTTGTATTAATATTCATAAGTAGTATATGATTATTTAGTTCAAAAAGTAAAAAATCTGACAAAAAATTTATTATAATGGAATTTTTATATTCTAAAAATGTAAGTTTACAAATATAGTGTACTTAGTTTTAATTAAACACATTTAAATATGGCTACATTAAAACATTCATAAACATAAAGTAATGGTAATATTAAACAAAAGTAGCGGTTAGCACATGAATATATACTTATATTATAAATTTGATAATGTGGGTCACGCACCGGTTACGGTCCGTGGTACAGTATCATTTAAGGTCAGTCCCTCGTGAACGGAAGGAAACATCTTGCCTTCAAATGTAATGAAGATAATTAAATCCATTATTACGTCGCCCGGTTTACAGATGACAATTTAAGCTACCTGCATACACAATTACTGATATAATTAAATATTAAAAAAGGCGCTATTTTCGTTCTGTGCTAACGATTATATCTTATGTGTGATGTTGTGACGTTCAATGCTTTGAGTACGATAAAAATAATCTATGAATGCGGGTAACCTTTTATTTATAGTATTTTCATTTACTTTAGAGATGATATACTGTCTCTTCGAATTAACAATGTTCTACATCATGTCACTGTTGAGTATTTAAGCGTAATGACCATAATAGGTTTGCAAATGTAAGTAGAATAACTTATCTAGAGGTACATCACTACTATTTTAGAAAAAATATGGAATATCCATAATAAATTTACGGACATCATTGTGTTTTAAGCACTAATAGGTTAACGACTGAAACATAAGTACAAAAGAAATATATCAAATACATCTCTCTTGGTTTACTGTTGAATGTTAATAAAATAATTAAGGATTTTATAATTAATTATTCTCCTTGCACATAAAATGAATACCATTACATGTTATTTCTGTTGAACATATATTGTTACAGGTTTATACAAGAAAATAAATTTAAAATAGTTTACAATGATTCTGAGATATCAAGGCAAAAATATGAAGAGCAAATTGATTCTGTAAATAAGACGGGCGTCGCTTTCAAATCAATTGAACAAGCCTCGTCTCATGAAAATACAAATGTTTTTAAAGACAGTTTATCAAGTTTTGGCAACACTTCCCTAATGGGACCCGTGGTCAAATTGCCAATAGAAACTAATATTGTTATGCGTGTGGAAGATTCGTCATGTTCCCGTCATAATGCGAAAAAACCAAAACCCGAGACTCGTAATGTTAACATAATGAGTAAAATAGAAACTGTAAGTTTTATTAATAAACGGTAACTAGGTATACCGAACTAATACAATCTATTCATTCTGACATCTTTAACCCCTGTTCGTCACTCGAGTGTTTGTTATACATAAACATAATATAGTAACTTAACTATGTAATACAATAATGTTTTTTTTAATTAGATACACAACTTGGTAATCAAGAGGTAGTGGCGCAGTGGCGCAGGGGCGCAAGGGTGTGCGATGGTTGTGGGTTCATTCGAGGGATGGATTATTATGTATTAATATTTTTATTTCTTCGCTCTGGCATCAAGTAACAAGTCCTACGTTGAGTTTCGCCACTCAACAAGCCATGCTTCGAAACATTCGGCGGATAGCGGGGAACGGTACTCCGTTTACATCACATGTCCTAATCATGAAGTTTTTTTTTAATACTATCTACTTAGTAATTTTTTTAAGTAGCATTTAACTTTTAAGTAAGATATCACTCTAACATATAAATAAGCAATTAATCGATATTTACAGGCGTGCTGTAAGGATACAGAATGTATAAAGCGTCTCGTAGAACTTGATACAGCGATAAATGAGTTGCGAAATAGAGCTGCAAGACTTGCACGTCGCGAGGCTGAAAGAGTCGAATTGTTAGAACGAGCTGAAACAGCTTGGAAGGACCTGGAACTTGGATATCAACGACGCTTAAATTTAGCTGTAGAAAAAGAAGATGATTTAACTATCCAAGTTATTAATCAGAATATTTTTACTGATTTATAAATACACTTAGGTTTAAATATACTTATGTACGAGCGAAACGTAGAAAAATATTATATTTTTCAAAGATTATAATTTTCTAACAAAATTTTTATTAGTTTAGTCTGTGAGATCACTTGTATAGTTTGACACATATCATATATTACCTGCACAACATATTTTACAGTGGCATTTTTTTTGGAGAACGGTTTTTCTTCTACAGTATTTGATCGTCCGTACTTTTTTTATTTATGTGTTTTTCTAAATTAAGTTACAATTTTTAATAGGTTCCTCAGATCATCAGTAAGAATTACGGTGTTTGAAGGACTAAAAAAGTACTTACAAAGTCAGTGCCTGATTTGAAAACTATTGCTCTCCTCCGTGTCAATTATTCAGAGTGGGTGTCGGCCACGTTGATCGTGGTGCAGTTAGAGTTAGTCTTCTTTATTCTGAATGAATCCATTTTTATGTTGTGTTGCACTATATTCATCACGGAACGAATAAACCTACCGACAGCGTCTTCCTCGAAGATGCATACTTTGCGTGTCTTGTTAAAGCGATGGCAGTGCTGTCGCATCATGGGTCTTGCGCTCTTCATGGTGCTAATTTGATGATCACTACCGGCTCATATGTAAGTTCCTTGACATTTGTTGATGCTTAGTTTTCTCCACTTCCATATCCTTTTCTGATATGGTCCGCTTTCTCTGTTTACGTATGGACCAGCTACAGATTGTTGAAGGAATCCAGTGAGATAGAAGCACCCATCTATAGTGAGTCGTTTGTTGAGCTGAGTATATTTTTTATCGTTTGACTGATGGCCATCATGACTCACGAGATTTGGGTATATACAGTGCATTTAGCTTCTCTGCAGCATGTTAAGTCGTTTTTGTAGCATGCGCAGTTTAATGGCTTTATTAATTTATATAAATGTACTAAACAGTATGTGCAGTAATTTTTATTTATTACAGATTCAAAAGACTATTGAAGAAAGAAACAGTTATAAAAATGCTTGCACTAGCTTAGCATCATTATTAAAAGAGCATGGTGAATTAGCGGAAAAGGAACGGGCTAGACTCAAAACGGTAGAAAAGGATGTCTGCGAACGCGCGTGTTTGCGTCTACAACTCAGCGAAGAGTCGGCCCGGAACGACGCGGTTCTTGCAGAGCAGTTGTGCCGAACTACACAGCTGGATAGAGACTTAATGGTTGAAAAAACTAGTTTTTATTATACTTTTCTTTTGAATTTTCAATTGTTGAATAATTAGATACTATTGATGTCTATATTAGCTGTAAGCGTGATGGTCATATACTCGTTTCTTTTCGAAAAATATATAAATATAGAAATTAAATAAAAATTGAAATTTTGAGTTGCGTCGCTTATCCCTAATATAGGAGGTTGAACGGAGTATCACCAGGTTCTCTCTGCGTTCCGTGATAATAAGGGATGAGTGTGAAGTTAAAAATAAATATATAAATCTATATATACACATATAGATTTTCTATATACCTATACATGTATAGAATATCTATAAAAGTTACTAATGGACACAGCTAAAACTAATTTGAATGTAGATCCTGTAGTTACAGAAAAACGTGATCTTAAAGTCCACGCAATTAAAGTTGTGGACGCCAATTCATTTTATATTTCTTATATGCATATATATATATATATATATATATATATATATATATATATATATA
>DWAN01006722.1:0-10263 GCA_018230445.1 Heliconius hewitsoni | reverse complement strand
ATCGATTTAGCTAAATGTATATTAATACATTTTGTTTAAATTTAAGCATGTGTCTTATTAGTGTAGCAGAGTGGTAAGTTACTACGTTCTCTTCTAAAATCATTGCCTGATATTTTTTGTAATAAATATCACAATTTATACTTGTGGCCAACAAGTAAAAAAATTTTTTATATAAATGTCCTAAATTAGACTAAACGATGTCACAAAATCGAATAGCTATAATCATCAAATAATAATAATTACTAGGCAAGTATCTGACATACGTATGCCACTCGATTTGAATTCCGATTAAACAGAGCAACCGTAGTCCTCCTAGGCCCTTTGATACCGCTGACCCGTTCGCAAATACTGATCATGTATGTAGGACACAATACCACATATACACGTGACACACTCACTGAAGTGACACTGAAGAAGGTGCCATGAGATAAGTAATAATTTAGTGTCTGACTCTACACTCTATGTTTAAACTGTTAGGATTTACTTAGCTTAACACTTTACCTCTAGGGGTAGTTAGAGACAACGGAGCGCTAAACCCGTTCACCTCATGCACTGTCATCAACCATTATATATTTCTTTTCGGCTTCACTTTCCGCTGAATTTTCGATTCATTGCATGTTGCCTTAGTACCAGAGAGAAGAAATGAAAATATTACCAAATAAAAAAATATTTCTCCGAGTGAAAATCGAACAAACAACCGTCGCTCTACATCCACATGCTTGTGCCCCTACGCCACGATATCTTCACTATTTATTTATTATTATCATTAAACTGTAAATTAATTTATCAGAATGTTAGTTCGACAACAGACAGAGTTAGATAGATTAACTGAAAATGGAAAAATATTAAAAAATTATAATTTGTGCTGACAATGATATTCTATAAAACACTGAATAAGGTAAGTTGAAGTTTGAGACTGTTTATTTGTACTATCTAATAAAGCTTATAATTCCAAGCTAAATAAATAATTCTTCTAATATAAATATTTTCTTATCATAATATAACTATGATTTTAATTAAATGTTTTTTTTATAAATCATGACACTCAATTTTTTTTATTTTTATAACATAGAAAAATGTGGATAGCTGTTTTTATAATAACATTAAGCTAAAACAGACTTATATTAAATATCTAAAATACAACCACTTATTAGAAAAGCTCAATACATAAGCTTTTAAAGACTGATTTTTAATTGTAGTTGAACTTAATTATGTTTCCCACATTAGCAGGTGCGGCCGGTCTTGTTAATTACGACACTGTTTGTGGTCGAACTTAAAATGTATACCTAGCTCTTGAGGGAATACCGTACCTGTGTAGATGAGACTAACGTTGAAAATTACAAATTTTATAGTAGCCATTAATTTAAATTTACACTACTTCTTATCTTGAATATTATTTTTCTAGAGTATTCTTCTTTCTTTTCTTTCTTTTTTTTGCTGTGGTTTATGGTTAGGTATTGTACTCCAATACAGTATTAAAGTATACATTTTATTTTATCATTGTAAGTATTTCTTTTAATTTTGGAACAAAAACATAAGGTCACAGGTGGCGCAGATGCACAAATGTGCGATTATAAATGCGACAGGTTATGGGTTCGATTATTACTAGCGGAAATTAAATATTTAATATTTTTATTTCCTCACACTTGTATTTCCTCGCGCGGTGTTGAGTTCTGCGACTCAGCAACACAGTATTCCTCCAGAATGAAGCTGATATTTTACTCTAGGTTGCGAGGTTCCCTCTGTTTATCCTGTTATGTGCGCACAAAGCTAAAAAAAAGGGGGTAAATCAATCCGTTTTCCACATTTCTTCCTCCACCTTTGTAGTGCTTAACAAGATGTATTTTATTTATTAACAAAATATAAATATGCTTCTAAAACCCTGTAACATCCTCTGAGCCATACAATGATGAAATACAGCCTTATATATTTTTCCAAATAATAAACTGTCACTACATAAAACTCCATTAAAATTGGCTCAGTAATTTGCACTTGAGTAACAAAATTTCACATACCTAACCAAGTATTAAAAATTCTATTCCACTATAATCGATACCTCTACAGTGGTCTATATGAGATTAGCGGGGTATTAGATGAAATGCATCAGATTACAGCATCAGAGCGCTAATGCTAGTGCCAGGTGTGCTCGGTCTGATTAATTCCTGCATTCGTCGCGGTTCTAAACGCGGACGATTGCAAATTGCAAGTGTTTTAGTTAGTTTGTGGAATGTAGCGAGTGTTATATAAGTAGAGATAATGTAGAGTATGGAATAAAATATTCACTTTTGGAATGAATAAATGAAATTAAGAGAATAATTATTTTTATTTATTTGTTAATACACCATTAGTATACAAGGTTGTACATACGGTGTGTACATGGGTGATGGTTTAATATTCACTCGGTAGATTTTAATTAAAGTATATGGCGTGAAGTTGATTTATTTAATTTTATTTAAAATTTCTATTATATTTCCGACTAGAAAAATATACAAATATAATTTTAACGATGTTATAATAAACAAATTAATATAGAAAAAAATAAATAAAGTCCAATGGCTTATCTGTGCAGCAGGTGTCCTAGCTGGGTAATAATCGTACCAAATGTATTGATATTGCTAATGCAATCAAGATTTACTACCAGAAATAATGCAGTTAGCAATATGAATATTTAAAAAGCGCAATGAATATTTTGTAAGGCGCAGCTGCAACTTCTGTCTGAAGAAACGAGGGCTGCCTGAGGGCCTGTTCAATTCGTTATTTGTGGAGAGAATTGCTTTTACTTGCTGCTCTGATCTCGTAAATTGAGTCGTACGTGGGGGGTGAAATATTTTAAGAGGTACTCGGGGTTATTATATGCGGGTTACAGCATGAAGCTAAAAAAATCTCGAGAAAATAGGAGTGTTTAGAGCGTATGTGTAATAGCGATGGTTGAGTAAGATATTAATTCTTTTGGCATCGTAGCAGTATGCGCGAGCGATCCTGCGGCGTCTCATTTTGGTGGAGAGGGTTTCCGCTGGGGGGTTTTAGTGGGTAGGATCGGTTTCACCGGTGAGTCCCACAGGACCGCTCATCCATAAGGCTTTCCACTAGCTTTCCGTATGAGCGGTCTGCGTAACTGCATTTCCCAGCGATATAAAAAAAAGAGATATTAATTCTTGGGGATGATTATGCTGTAAGTAAACTGGAAAAAAAAAGTAGGTAGCAGTAGGTGGAAAAACTATAAAAGCAATGAAATTGTGTCAATCGAGGCAGTTGCTTGTAGGCAATGGCCCTTATTGGGAGGAAACTCCTATAAAGTATTATTATTGTTAAGTGAAACATTTACTTAACGCAATTACGTAGAATCTCTTTCTGAAAAATAAATTCTGTATAATATATTTATATGAAATGTGTCTTACTGAAAGGAATGGTTTATTTATTTAGGTTCACGTTTATGATATAAGCACCTTATAATATTTATAAGGTAGCATCGCCGCAGTAACATACAAGCAAATATATAACCATAGAAATATTTACTTGTTAAGAAAAACTATTCCCAAGTGTAGAATAACACTTTTAAAATTTAAAAAAAAATAGACATATTTATTATGATAAGTACCACATGCATATATGTATGTTACAAGCGAAAAAGGAAAGATATAAATTTCAGATCCCTACAAATATCTATAAAATTTAATATTTAACAAGTAGTGTACAATTACTAGTTATTAGTACAATTATATAATGTTAATAGTTGTATACGATATATTACATTGGAAATGTAAATTATGCATATATTGCAAAAAAAATCACCCAAATATATATATTTTTAACTATTGTACTTTGTTTGCACTTGCCCTGTCCAAAGCGGGTAAAGAAGAATAATTAACTCTTCCAATGGGAACCTGCAACCTCCGTTTTATAGTCAGATGTTTCCGAACTGCGCCAAAATCACCTAATAATTTCTCTAAACACATTAACCATCCGAGACTGTCTGACCCCAAACTGTTTGCCAGAACGATGACCTCCCTTCACCTCATTATACTCACTTGGCGTTGACCCAGAAAAAATGCTTTAAACTATTTTCATTACACCAGGATCTCTTTGTTACATCCCCACAGCAATACTGAAAATTTGATGTTATTCTGTGAAGACTAACTGATAATAATATTGTAAGGAACTTTGGATACGCAGAAGAGAAGGAGCACAGTTTGACTGGCTATAAACTCTATGGTTGTGGATTCAATTTCAACTTGGAGAAATTAATGAATTACTTTACACTTTTTTTCTTTTCCATAATTGTATTGTATTCTCTTTCCGCTGTTCTAGTTAGTTAGTAGTTGGCTAAAAGAGATTTTTTTAGAAACAAGTTAGATGTGTCAACAATGGTTTTAATTTTATATTTTTAAATGTTTTATTTATAACAAAGTGTTGTGGTATGTAATATTTTAATACTATACAAGTTTTGGTAAATTTTGGGGATTGAAGATTGAGGATTGAGGACTAAAGATCGGTGATCGAAAATTAAGGAACGAGAAATGAGGATTGAGCATTAAGGATTAAGGGTTAGGGATCAGGGAATGATGATTACGGACAACGAATTACCGATTGCAAATTACAGATTGCGGCTTATTCAAATATTTTACATTTTATAAGCAAATATTAGCAATTACTTATATTTAAATAATAATAGTTTAGTAAGTGGTTAAAATAATATTTTAACGTTTTCAATGCTTAAAATGAACTTCTTTTTCCTTGTTTAAGTAAGTGCTTTACGTAATTATTTTGTTTCTTAAACAATGTCAAAGCTCCGACTTTAATTTGATGTGAAAAAAGTTTTTAAATAATGAACGAAATATTTAAACACTAAGTGTAATTGTATGTATCACTTACCTTATACTAAATTGCCAAGCGTAATTTTAATAAAATAGCAGTATATAAAACCCAAAAATACTATATTGATCATCGTAGCTCAGCAACACAGCGTTTGACTGTAGATATGACGGTCGTCGGCTCGTTTCCATTTGGAGTATAAAGTAATTTTCCGTTTCTCGCTCTGGTAAGGTAAAACGCGTCGTGAACTCCGCCATTCAGTATGTAATATCACAATTTTTTTTCGAGCTTCACGCTGTATCCCGTATACAGCAGGGTACGCAGAGGTAACCTAGTGTTAAGAAACTCCGTTCCCCACTTTCCGCCGTATTCTGGAGGCATTACGTGTTGAGTGGTGGAACTGAACGCCGCGCTTTGCCTATACCAGACCGAAGAAATGGAAATATAAATTTAAATAAATATTTCACTTTCATTGAGTGAGGAATAATGTGGAACGGAATGTTTTATCATTAAGTTCCCTGTGATATAGCGTGTTGCTAAGAAAAGAAAATCTGACAAACTTCTAAGAAAAATGCAATGAAGAGTAAAGTATGGGCTCTCATTTTGATGTTTTGTTCAGGTACACTCATATTGGGACTGTCATTTTTTCATTATCGTAATATGTTTAGTACGTATACCTAATACAATAATATTATATATTTAATTACTTTTACATGTTGTAATTAATGTAAGGGACATATATATTTAGTAAAACTTCGAATAGTCTTCGAATAGTTATTTATACATGTAATTACAATAAAAATGTACGTAGAAAGATTTTTTTTTTCCAGCTTCACTCCTTATTAATTGTATACTTTGGTACATTTTATTAGCCGGAAAAAGGCCGGTGTTATTTAGTTATTTTATCTTCCGCTTTTAGCCCGGATTCAGATACAGTGACAGTGTTAAAAAACAATCTATAAAGATAAATTCAAAAAATATTTTGTTGCTTAGTGTCTGATTAAGTATAAAAGAATTAATGACTTAAAAAAATTAAAATTACCTTATAGTTTCTATAGAGAGTGTAGGAGAGCACTAACAGAGGATTTATCAAAATTTCTATGGACATAGGAAACCAGGAATTAAAATAAACACTGAAGGTGCTGATTACAACTAGTATTGAACTAAAATAAGTAATTTTAGTATTATTTAAACTTTACATAAGAAATTACACTAATTTCAATATAACGTTTCATTATTAGATGCAAGTTCGTCAAACTTTACGTTCAGGTGCAAAATCAATAGTGACTTTGACAATTAATAGTTCAGCTCACCGCGTTATAGTAAATTGAATTAATTGGCTTCGAATAACTCCTTAGAAGCTCTGTTTTAGGTGAACATATCCAATTAAATTGAATTGTATTCTAAAATTTTACTACCGTTTTACCCTGATTTTACTTTGCATTGAGATTATTTTTTAGTGTTTTAAAGCAAAATAAGCAGAAGTAACCTGATATCAAGAATCCGTGACCGTTCGTCGCTTTTTGCCCGTATTCAAAATATGCGATGCATGTTGAGTCCGTCTTACCAGAGCTAAGAAATACTGATAATTCATAATAAGTACCAAAAGCACTATCTTCGTTTTTACTATCCCTACCTTAAGATATACGAAATATGTGTAAATCCTATATTCTTCTTAACTCTATCAAAAATAATTTAAAAAATACCGATGAAACTACAAAGTTAATAATAAAAAAATAATAATAAGCTATTTAGGTATATTAAAACATATAATACTCTTATGAATATGTTTACATAAGTTTTTATAAACAAACATTAATATATAAAAAAAGCAATGGCCAACTTTATGTAGGACATACATTTTAAGCAAGATTTTACAATATGTTACCAATAGAATACAATGTAAATACACCATGTACAATATACAACTAAAGCAATAAGAAAAATTAAATTGAACCAATCAAATATAGCTCTAAACAAATACTTATAAGGCACATTTTCGCTCCACAATATTAGTATTGGATAAGTCATACAATAATGTAAGAACTGTACGCTGATATATTTTGGAGTAACGCCAAAAGCATGCAGTGTGAAAATTCCGTATGAAATATATATATTTTTAGTGTCATAACATTTTGTACCGATGTGTTTTATGCACGACGATTTTGCCCCACTTTTCTTTCTGAAATGTCTGCATTCCCGTCGCTACAAATGACGTTAGAGGCGCGAACTCGGTGTGACATACATACATACGTACTGAATGAGAATGGCTTAAAACTTTTTTATTATATACATTTCTATATTACTACTTTGAACTGTACTTAAGATATTAAAAAAATTGCAGTTATAGAAATTTACGCAAACACAGGTTAATAGTAAGTAGTTCATAAAAAGGCGGCCCACCTTTTCACGAACACACTGTCGGACGAACCAACAAGTCAGACACAATATGCTGCTTTTAAAAATATTTTAATCACTCTTGTTACCCACAATCCAATTCTATTAACATTTAAAATACTTTAATATTAATTCTATAATAGAATATTATAATCACGAGTGCCTTGTCGTTTGTGCTTTTATTTAAAATCCACCGGAAAAGACACAGCTCACTACCGCCACTTAATACAATCGGTAATCAGAAACAAAATCAAATTATTTACAATGACACCTGAATATGAAGAAGATATTTAGAAATGTTATAAAAAATATATGCTAACAATATTGCAAGTTAAATAACAAGTTATTCAGTCCATATTGACATAATTTTCTTTAGAGTGCCAGGAGAATAAAAATAAACTTTTTATTTTTTTTTGTCTTTCCCAGAGCCAGGAAATAAAAATATTAAATATTTCATTCCGCCGAGTGCGCGGACGCCACATTATCGTGTTTACAGTCATACCCTTGTAACACCGCGCCATGGCAGTTCTGCGGCCTCAAATCCTATTATAAAAAATCGTACAAAAGTACCTTATAAAACCTCAACAGCTTTTCAATATACCAAATATATACATATATATGTACCTATTTAGCCTTGATTAATAATTTATTGGCTCACCATAAGCTTTGTTATTACGAGGAAAATTCGTATCCGTATGTGGTTGCCTTCACTGTAATTGAGTGATTCATATTCAACTTTATGTAGGACCATAAGTTATTGTACAAACATTTGAACTATTTTTTTTTTTGGTTATATAATTTTTTTTTTATAATATATGTATTCGTAACTGTACTACCTGCCGAGGCGCTGAGGCCAATCGTGGCGCAGAGTCACAAAATGTGACTGCAAAATTTACTGGTTGTGGGTTCGATCCCGACTCGAGGAGATGAAATATATATTTACATTTATATTTTCATTTCTTCGCTCTGGTTTTGAGGCAAAGCGCGGCGTTGAGTTCCGCCACTCAACACGCAATATCTCCAGAATTTGGCGGAAAGTGGGGAATCGAGTGTCTTAACACTAGGTTCCAACTTCCTACTCTTCTGTGTATGGTCTGCATATATTAAGTACTCTGCTAGTTATTCGTGGTTTAGTTACATGTATAGGAATATATATGTTCACATCCTGCCCATATTTTAGAGATATTGTTCTGGAATAATTCAATCTGTATCTTAATATAAGAGTAGTGTTAAAACACTGCATTACCATTGAGGCACTTCCGTTCCCCATTTTAAATAACATATATACCTAAATATATCTGAAATACCCAAACAAATGAGGCCCTAGAAGAACTGTTTCTGACTGTGACTGTGGCTGTAAACGGTTGTGGGTTAAGTTGTTACTGGGTGGGATAATTATTATATTAATAATAAATAAATTTATAATTTCCTACTTTGGTCAAATAAAACGTATTACATACAATTCACAATGTTTTAAATTTTGCCAGAAAACGGAAAATGGTTCTTAACACTTGATTGTGTCTTCCCCTTATAGTGCCAGAATGCAGATTTGGTCCTGTCCTTAAATCAAGAAATCACAATTTCTTTAAATGTGAGAAACAAACCTTAACAAAAGATTTGTTTATAATTATAATATAAATACCGAAACAAAATTTAATAAAGTCATGTTGTGGCTTCGTATTGGAATTGAAAGAAATACCACTTTTCAATTATTCTGAAGTTGACAGTCGTCGTTCGCGAAATTCGGTGGGGTGATTTTTATTTGAATTAAGCTTTTTAAAGAATGTAATACCATTGTGGCGCGTTGGGTTAGTTTATAGTCAGGTTTTTTTTTTCTTTTATGCCTTATCCTGCATAACAGGGTGATCATAAAGAACCTAGTAAGACCGTTCTCCTCTTTCATTGTCCGAATTCAAGACATTGATCCTTGAGTTGCAGATCCTATCAGTACGGATTGTATGACTAGAGTAGCGAAATCCAAGTGTACAAAATTTAATTCCCTGCAGTGTAAATTTATAACAATTCCGTTTACACAATCACGATTCACGCTAACGTGTATGTTTTTTGTAAGAGTAATAAATTAAAAAAAATTCCCAATCCATATCTTAACTTTTTTGCTCTATTTCGCGTAAAGCAGTTTAGTTTTCCCCCAACATTCAAGACACTGCGTATGAAATAGTGTAACTGAATGTCGTTTCGTCTTGTTAGCAGGAAATGAGCTGTAATGTAGTAGTAATGAATTTCCCCTAGTTTATAATGTATATTTTTTAAGTAAATGTTGAAATATTTTTTTTTTCAGGAAAGCATGGGGCCGTGGAGTTGTGTATATGGTTTGAATTTCAACTCGATATCTTCAAATGTTCCTGAGATAAAGGCTCTTGACAGACTGACAGATAGATAAACAGGCAGACGGACAGCAACAAAGCGATCTTATAAGAGTTCCTTAAAATATACGAAACTCTAAAAATAAACCAGCTTCGCGTTGTATTCCGCACACAGCAGGGTAAAAAGAGGGAACCTAGTGTTAAGATATTCCATTCACCATTTTTTGCGAATTCTGAATGCATTGCATATTGAATAGTGGAACTCATAGCCACAGTTTGTTTCAACACCACAGCGAAAATATAAAAATATTAAATATTTAATTTCCACGAGTGGCGATCGAACCCACAACCTATCGCATTTACAGTTAAACACTTGTGCTCCAACGCCACGATTGTCCTCAAAATAATATATTGCTCATGATATTAAAAAAAATATAATACGTGAAGCCTTGAGCTTTCACAAGGTTAGAAACCTTGAAGTTTTTTGAATTTATATCTTTTTCACATATATTTTATTAATTGATTTTTTCATTGAGGTAACCTACGTTATATAAAAAGATTCGTTATATAACATATACGTATGAAGTACAGAAAGAATGACGCGTACAAAAGATATACACTTAGGCAACGCCCTTAGCAACGTGTATTTTTTTTTATGGAAAAGACACGGCAAATGAGCGTTCGGGTCACCTGATGGTAAGTGATTACCGCCGCTCACGGCCCCGTGCAA
>DWAN01006721.1:0-10265 GCA_018230445.1 Heliconius hewitsoni | reverse complement strand
GCAGTCGGGGTTTTTGTTTTTATAAATATTTTTTTATTTTTCACTTTTTTGTTAGAATTGATTATGGTAATGATAATCATGATATATCTTTTTAAAATCATCGTATTGAGCTCTTGAATTTGATACCCATATTTTATTATTCGAAACGAAATTTTTTTTTCACTAATTGTTTTTTTTAACGTCACCTATCTAAGAACACTTGGGCTGTTAATACTATAATTAATTAGCTTTTATTTTAATTAGGTAAAAAAAATTACAATAATAATGAAACTTGATTTGGTTTATTTGTAAAAATAAAAATTGCCAGTTATTGTTATTATTATATATTGTTATTTTGTTGCCTATACAATTTAGTTGCGCCAAGTTTGAAGATCTTATTATATTATATCCTTTTATTGTTGTCATTAAAAATAGGGTCCATATTTTTTTAGTTGTCTTACGCGATATTGGTGAGTCTCAGTCCGTCTAACTGCAATAATAAATATTAAAATATATATACGTGTTTTTGCTCGGTTTAAATATTTAGGAATTGAAATGTTTATGTAAATTTATATTTTCATTTCTTCGCTCGTGTCGAGTCAAAGCGCGGCATTGAGTTCCGCCACTCAACACTCAATGACTTTAGAATTCAGCCGAAAGTGGGGAACGGAGTATCTTAACACTAGATTCCCTCTGCCTATCCTGCTGTGTGCGTGATACGACTTGATTTGATCTTATTATCTAAGCCGCTATCTGAGGAAAGAAGCATTTTTTTTTCAATTTTGTATTTAAATTACAATTAAGAAAGATTCGAGAATATAATGGCATATTGTCAATGCATGTTACTAATATATGTTTATTATTTTTCACAACATAAAAAATACAATAATAGAATAATAACTCAAAAATATTCTTTAAAATTAAAATATTCAATAATTATTAAAATATAGTAATAATATAACCGTGATTTTATGTCAATTATTTGTTCATGGCAATTTTTATAGGTAGGCATTCTAAATGTCAAGTTAAATGTCAATTGTGTAAAAATAATGCTCAATTTACATGTGTTAATATATAAATAACACATTATTTATATTGTATTTGCTAATAAAATACTTAATAAACAAAAAATAATCTCTTATCAAATGTGAACACTATTGGAAAAATCGGTGACTTAAAGCTATAAACTTTAGAGTTCTTGATCAGTGAAAACATCTTCATCACTTACCGCTTCATTTATTTACTTGCCTACTTTACATCTAAATAATATTAAATTATTACTATATTAATTATATTATAATCAATAACTATATAAAATCAATTGTTGTTTCATTTACGTAATTTTTGAAGCAAGGCTTAAACTAATCATAAAAACATGTCGATGCCACATAGCAGTTCAAGTACAACAAGCTCGAGCACAAAACGCAAAGAAATCTACAAGTGAGTAACATTAGTAAAGTTATCTATCATTTTTCTTATCTTCAATATTTAAGTGTGAAAATATTCAAAACATACTTTATAAAACCTTGATTACATACTTTATAAAAGTTTTTTTTTTCATGTCTTTTTAACTAATAACAATTACATCAAGTAAATTTGGTTTCATGCACATTTTATGTAGATTTATATATATATATATATATATATACATATACATATACTTCTTATTCTATCCTACATATAGCAATGTTGTTACTTTGCCTACCTTGGCAGTGGGATATATGTCTTAAGATTCTGTTCCCCACTTTCTACCAAATTTCATGTGTTGGATTCAACACTGCTTTGTCAGAGCAAGGAAAAAAACATAATTTACTACCCACAACACTTACATTTAGTTAGACACTGTGCTGCTGTACCTTTTGGAGTGGCCTATTTTTAATAACAGAATATTAAACTTTCAATTCAAAAAATTATGTGTAATAAAATTATGAATAACTATGTGTATTTTTTACAGATATCAAGCTCCATGGCCTTTGTACTCAATGAACTGGTCAGTGAGACCAGACAAGAGATTTCGACTTGCTCTCGGCAGTTTTGTTGAAGAGTATAACAATAAAGTAAGTGGTTTCAGATTTTAATTCTCAAAATACAATGTCTCAAAAAATATAGACTTGTGTGTGGGAAATGGAGTGTCTGAACACTAAGTTCCCTCCGCCCACCCACTTTAAGTTATTATAATTTCTGCACTCTGATAGATTGTGTGTGTAGTGAAGTAAAGTGAAGTGAAGTGATTTGTCTAAGTGTTGAGTTATGCCTCCAAATGAGTAAAATGTAAGAATTGCAGTTTCTTAACAGTGGGTTCTCTCTGCCCACCCTGATAGTGTAATGAAAAATATAATTATGTTTAAATGCGTAAAAGTTATTTTTTATAAATGTTCTTTTTATTTTAAAATTAAAATATTTGAAACACTGAAATTATTTAATATTGTTTCCTTAATAACAGGTACAAATCATCTCGCTAGATGAAGAGACAAGTGAATTCAGTGCAAAAAGTACTTTTGATCATCCATACCCCACTACCAAGATCATGTGGATTCCTGATTCTAAAGGCGTTTACCCAGATTTACTGGCCACTAGTGGTAAATATATTTAAAAATACAATTTTTACTTATATTTATGTGTTTTTTGTTTGAACAATATGGAGAAATACTGGCATGTATTTTTAAAAACTTCATTATTATGAAAATTGCTATTACTTGTTATGTTAAGTTTGTTTTAATCAATAATTTTTTTTTATATATCTTATTTATTCTTATTTCAGGTGATTACCTCCGCATATGGAGAGCTGGAGAACCATACACTCTATTTGAATGTGTGCTAAATAACAACAAAAATTCAGATTTTTGTGCCCCACTTACCTCCTTTGATTGGAATGAAGTGGATCCCAATTTAATAGGGACCAGTAGTATTGATACTACTTGCACTATATGGGGCTTAGAGACGGGACAAGTACTGGGAAGAGTTAATGAAGTTTCGGGACATGTCAAAACTCAATTGATTGCTCATGATAAAGTATGCTATGTTTTTATTTTGTTTATAAATAATTAAAAAACAGTAAGAGATCTCCTCAAAAGCAAAATTACAATTCAATTATATATATTTTTATTCCAGGAAGTATACGACATAGCGTTCAGTCGCGCGGGTGGCGGTCGCGACATGTTCGCGTCGGTAGGGGCAGACGGCTCAGTACGCATGTTCGATTTACGACATCTAGAACATTCTACGATTATTTACGAGGTTAGTGCTTATGTTGTTAATTTAAAACGTTTGTCCCCACAGTGCTCCAGTTGGACGGTCAGCGGCCCACCAGATATTCACTGGTGTGAATATTTGGTGGGCCGCTGACTGTTGGTGTAACAGAAAAATAGCCGTTCATAATTCGTTAGCAAATAATTTCTATTCTCCAGATATAGGAATACCCCCTGCAGCTAGCTATATATGATGTGCAGTGGGTCCACTGGGACCAGCTAAATTTTGAATTTGTATGTATTAGGATTATGGATTCAAATTAAATTCAAGGTTGATATTTAAATTATAAACAATGAATCAGCGTATTTATTTTTTCTTTTTTTAGCTTCATACTTTTTCCCAGATATAGCAGGGTAGGCAGAAGGAACCTGGGAACATACTATCAAGACACTTCTGTTCCCCAATTTCCGTTGATTACTGGAGGCTAGGCATATTGAGTGGTGAAACTCAACGCCGCGTTGTGCCTCATTTCTAGAGCGAGAAAATGAAAATATTCAATATTTTCATTTTGTTTATTTAATTATAACAATTGAATTGGTTCCAGGCCTAAATTCAATTTTAAATACATATATACATGAATGATTTGAAACATCTCGTTTTCCCTTTTCCCACTTTCAATTCTAACATATATTTTTTGGGTTGTATTTAATCAAAATCAAAAATACAACGACATTACAAATTATTTCCTTATTTATTTTTAATTTTATTCTCATCAGGACCCACAACACACACCACTGCTAAGACTAGCATGGAACAAACAAGACCCCAACTACCTCGCCACCATCGCGATGGACGCGTGCGAGGTCATAATACTGGATGTACGGGTTCCGTGCACGCCCGTTGCAAGGCTGAACAATCACAGGGCGTGCGTTAATGGTATCGCTTGGGCACCACATAGGTAGGATTTTTTTTATTGAAATGTTTTTTCTCCACAGTGTTAATTTTATTTATCAAATCTTTTTTTTTTTTTTATTTTTAATAATACTCAGTTTATTTTTATGTTTTTGTGCTCGGGAAAATGAATTGATTTCGCCCGCTGTTGTTAGACAAAGTGAGGCGGTTTTATTTTATTTTTGTAATTCTCTTACTCAACTAGCAACGTTTTGAATTCGGAAGGGAGTTGAGATCAGAACTGAAGAAAAGTATGTATCAAATGGAAATCAATATTAAAGAAAATATTTTATTGATATGTTAATTTTGGAGAGGTTACATCATATATATAACCTCTACAGACAGTTATATACAGCAGCTGTTTATTTCAAAAACGTTCATAAAATTTTATATTGTGTATCTACCATAATTATTTAACTGACAATTAAACGCAGGATGTATTTTATATCTTTGGTATTTCGTTTGTAATACAATCTAAATTGTCAAAAAGTTGCAATTATATAAATATTTTTTGAGGCCGGTCGAGGTGCAAGGTCAAAAAGGACTGTAAAATGGACTGGTTTTATTAGTTCGATTCCGTCTCCAGAGAATCAAATATTTATTTTAATTTTTTCGCTCTGTTGCCGAGGCAAAGCGCGGCGTTGAGTTTTCTCCATCTCCACTCAACACGCAATGCCAGAATTCGGCGGAGAGTGAGTGTCTTAACTCTAGGTTCTCTGCTTACCCTCGTGTGTGCGAGATATAGCGTGAAGCTGATTTTATATAAAATGTTTTTAATCAAACTCCTCAATTTACAGCTCCTGTCACATTTGTACAGCCGGTGATGATCATCAAGCCCTAATATGGGATATACAGCAAATGCCACGCGCCATAGAGGACCCCATACTGGCGTACACCGCGGCCGAGGGCGAGGTCAACCAGATACAGTGGGGCGCCACACAACCCGACTGGATCGCTATATGTTACAACAGACACACGGAAATATTACGTGTTTAAGACCTGTGTATTTACCTCCGATCATAACAAATAACATTTTCAAAATTAGCCCCAAAATTACCAGAATATAGTATAGCTCTATACTCGCGTAAAATGCTAGCCAGAGTTAATATATTACAATTACTATTTGAACTGATCAATATTTAATTTAATAAAGACCGGCTTTACCCTGTAAATTTGTGATATTTCAACTGTACTACAGTACTGTATAATATAAATATTCGAAATTAGACATCCTTCTAAGTGAATTATCCCATTGAGAACTTTATACTAACGTACACCGCCGCCGCGGGCGAGGTCAGCCACAGGCCTACGCGACCCTGGACGCAATATGATAAGTTAAAAAAAATAATTAAGTAAACTACACTGAGGTTTCTATCGAAATATGTGATTTATTTGATAGTAAATAGCATGGAATTATATCACAGACGCGCCTGTCTACGATTCACCCTAACAATATTGAAGGAGGAATAATATTATTTGATGTACCCTGCCACATACAAAAAATTGCTCCACTGTTTTTTTTTTTATAAAAAATCTTGCATTAATTTCTCTATTACAAAAAAACTAAAACTTCATTTAATTCCAAAAATATAAGTTCACTGTTTAATTTATATAACAAACAACATTTGTAATAGATTAGTTCAAATGCAATGTTCTAGATATGTAAAAAAATTATATTAAGACTGAATATTGGAATATAATTGACTTTATAATGCATTTAATATATAACATAAAATTATATATATTCTTTTAAGCATTTTAAGGTCAATAACATATGTTTAATGATACATGAATGCCGTTACAATCAATGGCTATGGGTTAAAAACTCTTTTTAAAGACCATCGTAACGCAACAGTATAGTGTCTGTAAACACAACAGTTGTGAGTTGATTCCCACTTGGATAAATAAATGATTTTAATTTTTCTGTTTTGGTTACAAGACAAAGCGGCGTTAAGTTCTATCTTTGAATAAGCAATGTCTCGAAATATGGCCTGTGGGTGAAAGATCAAGTGTTTTGACACTGGATTCCATTTATCTGCCATGATATATGTGTGATATAGTGTAAATCAAAAAAATATGAGTTTTAATCAAATCCTATGGAAGAGTTATATGCAATATAAAATAATATATATAATTTGATTGTTGATCATTAATGAAATTAGACAAGCACAAACAAACATGTAAGAAGGCTTACCTAAAAATTATGCCTTCATAACAATAATTATTATTTACCTTTTGTATAGTGGTGTATTTTTATTAATATAAATTGACTGATAAGGATCACTAATTATAATGCCACAATAAATAACCAACATTTATTACACATCATTTCACTTTATAAGGTACAAAGTAAACTTAAAAACATCCCAAATAATTAAATTGCAAGTAGTTTTATTTTTAAATAAATATCTCATTGTATTTATAAAAATATGTAACGTTCTAGAATATTTTGTTTATGTATGTAGTTAATTTATATAGTTGCATGTCACAAGAATATAATCATAGCTTGCAATATTATATTAAAAACATTTTTTGTAGGAATGTTGATAAATTAGTAATGTAATAAATAAGGCTACATTAGCTTAAGTTACCAAAAATCATCATCGTTATCGTAGTTTGACAGTTTACTTCAATCAATAAAATCAAAATATTAATATTTTTTATATCTATAAAATTAAAAGGTAACGTTTCTTCTTTTATATCTGACCTTTTAATTCTAGAGACAAAAAAAAAATATTATCTTATAAATATAAAAAAAAACCACTAAAACGTGAATAACCAAACTACAGTACGGTCACCAAGTTGTTTCCGTCCGACGTTAGTTTTTAGGATTTTTCTTCCTTTTGATTACTGTCCAGAAAAATTAACTCCACGGTGGACGACTTGTTGACCGTCCTGTACAATGCGTAATTTAAAAAAATATATAATTATGTAGTCAAATTATCAGGATCATGGTAAAAACATTTTTTTCATGATTTATTATGTCACAGAGCAACACGGAGGGTAGTAGCCATAGTAAGATGTTCTCCTCTGTCTAGTAAACTATAAGTCTACTTTGGCCTACGCGTTTAGTACAACTAGTTACGATCCTAATGCTGAAGTCTTCTGATTAGTGTACGCAGGGCATTCCCCTGTGATCGCTGTCCCTCACGAGCGTCTATCAGAGCTTATATTATTTTTCTTTTTCTCCTCACACTGTTTCGGTAAATACCATCACAGGTCAACAGCAGTTTAGTCCTTCCGAAAAAAAGTTGCTGAGGAAGTGCGAGTAAGTTAACTTATTTGTTGCAAAAAGACTTCCGATCCGTTACTTAGCGGTTGGTATTTTAATGTGTTTACTAACTTAAACGGCTCGATCTCCAGCTAATTGCCGATCGGTCTAACAAATGATACGAGTTTTTTTTGCTATCACCGATCGTCTAGTCGTGTGGGGTCGTCACTTCTAAAATTTGAGTACATTTCTACATTTAAATTGAATTTATTAGAATTTATGATACAATTCTTATGACATATGTGTTTATATTATACGTACTAAGTTTAAAATGAAAGAAAAAAATATTTATTGCACGTTTTCTACTTCTCATGAGTACGAGTACGCATTGTTCTTCTCCCCCAAAAAAAGAGCCGGTTTTGTATGGAGAAAAAAAGCTATGGAAACTCCCTCTCCGGACCGCGTTGCTCTATGTTATACGTGCATAGATGTTCATTGGATTAATTTAAGTGACGTTTAAAGGAATTTAAATAATTAGAAATAAGGACTAGATCATTTATTAATTTATATAGTGTGTAAGATTTCTTACTTGAGTAAATAGTTACAATATAAATAAATATTGTGTATTTTTTCTTTATGTTATAAATGTTTTATGAAAATATGCTTAAATATATAACTTATATTTTATTATCATTGACACAGTAAGTAGAACTTGTGTGATAAAATGTGTATAATGCCCTAAAATATTAATTCATTATTCCTAACCAGCCCTCTGTCCTAAATTAAATTCTTCATACACTTTCAACAAAGATTGAGGAGTCCTAGGTTTGAAATCCTTTAACACATGTTCAAAGTGTTCCATAGTTACTTCGGGACAGTCAAGGTCTTTTTCTAAAGCGCGTAACGCAGCCTCATGGCACAAAGCCTGTAGTTCAGCTCCTGAAAACCCTTCTGTTCTTGTTGCTAAATTATGGGAATTAACATCGTCACTTGTGCTCATTTTGGCCAATTTTAATTCTATTATTTGTAATCTTGTTTCGAAATCTGGTAAAGGAACGTAAATTAATCTGTCGAGTCGTCCTGGCCGAAGTAAGGCACGATCCATCCTATCAGGGCGGTTGGTAGCTGCCAAAATTGTTACGGAGTTTAATGGCACTACTCCGTCCAATTCGGTCAGTAGTTGGGCCAATACTCTTTCGTGGACTCCAGCTTCACCTGCACCTCTCTCACCTCCAATTGCATCCATTTCGTCAAAGAATATTATAGACGGAGCAACTTGACGTGCCTTTGTAAATAAATCTCGTACGGCTCGTTCTGATTCGCCAACCCATTTGGAAAATAATTCTGGACCTTTTATTGACAAAAAATTTAGACCACTTTCGGTAGCTAATGCTTTAGCTATCATTGTCTTTGAACATCCCGGCGGGCCATATAGTAAAACACCTGCTGGCGGTCGTATTCCTAATCGGTGAAAACTTTGCGAATGCTTCAATGGCCATTCTACGGCTTGGCGTAGTTTTAACTTTAGGTCGTCTTGCCCTCCGATGTCCGACCATCTTACATTTGGTACTTCAATTAATAGCTCCCGCATAGCACTCGGTCTAACAACCGTTAAAGCGTTTTTTAAGTCTTCTTCTTCCAAAAATTCACTTGCTCTTTTCAAACATCTCATAGATGCCTGCGTACATAAATTAACTAAATCAGCCGCAACATATCCATGGGCTAAATCGGATATTGAATCTATATCCTGAGATGTTACTTTATTGGGGAGATTCTTTAGCAAAGCGTACAATATTTCTATCCGTCTTGACCTATCTGGTACAGGAATTTCGATCTCTTTATCCAATCGCCCAAATCTTCTAAGCATTGGATCTATGGCATCAGGTTTTCTAGTGGTTGCTAATATGAAAACTCTACTAGATTCTTGATGTAAATTATCTAGTAAAGATACAAAAGCTGAAGTAATACGTCTTTCCTGTTCAGTACTGCCAGAGGAACGCCTTGGACAAACAGTTTCTATTTCGTCCACTAAAATTATACTTGGCTCATTTAAAACTGCTTTTGCAAATAAGCTTTTCATGGTGGATTCAGTTTCACCGAAATATTTACTAAAAATGGTGGGACCATTAATTTCAACATGAGAGCAATTAAGATTGTCTATAAGATATTTACATATTGCGGTTTTGCCTATACCAGAATGGCCATATAAAAGAAGGCCTCTAGTCGGCTGAAAACTAGCAGCAAATCCAGTTGTGTCAAAAGATATGTTTATCAAAGTTTTAATTTCATTTATTATATCATCTGCACCACCTATATCTGGAGCTTTTTTCTTTACTTTTTGAACTAAATTTGATTCCAAGCTCCAAACTGTTTTATCATGTAAAAGATACCATGTTGTATCACTTTGAGCTTTTATATTTAAAAATTCCACTTGTAATTTTTTTCCAAAATAGTAGTACACAAAAACACTACCAACAGAAATATAATGATTGTTAAATCTTTCTTTCAATAAGTCACTTATGTCTGAATCTATTTTATGGTTTTTTATTTTGACTGAAACATATGTTGCTAGTGGTACAGTTTCCTTTAATACTGAAACAGTAACTTTTTTGTTATCACTACACCAAGCTCCAGTGAGATCTAAAATGAGTTATATAAGGTTAATAAATATTGAGTAATTAAAAAGACAATAATCTAAAACACAAGCTTTAGTTAAAGCAAAAATAAGCATCATGCTTTTTCCCTCAGGAACAAACAAGCAGGGTAGGCAGGGTGTTTCTGCTCTCTATTTTGAGCCCTTTGTTGACACATTGTAGTTGGTTGCACTCCACACCATGCTTTGCTTTAGTTTGCTTCACGCACACTGCGCAGGGTAGGCAAAGGGAATGTAGTGAAAGACACTCCGTTCCCCACTTTCTGCCGAATTCCGGAGGCA
>DWAN01006720.1:0-10266 GCA_018230445.1 Heliconius hewitsoni | reverse complement strand
GTTTACTTTATTGTATAAAATATTGTATAATAGTGCCTCAAAAATATATATTTTTATCAACAGTCATATAATCAGCTTCACGCTGTATACCGCTCACAACAGGGTAGGCAGAGGGAACTTAGTGTAAGACACTCCGTTCCCCACTTTTTGCCGAATTCTGAAGGCATTGCGTGTTAAGTGGCAGACCTCAACGTCGAGCTTTGCCTCGACACCAGAGCGAGGAAATGGAAATATAAATTTAAGTAAATATTTAATTTCCTAGTGTGGGGATCGAACCCACAACCAGTCGGGTTTATAGTCACACTTTGTGCCGCTGCACCACGACTGGCCTCTGGCCTGGATACAGTGTGAAGCTGATTTTTATTTATATAATCAAGACGTTTCGAATGTCATTCTTTAGCCAAGAATCTTACCAGCGCGATTGCTGTATAACTTTCGCAGGCAAACTAATTGCCTTGAATTCATTCAATTGACGATAACTGATTTTTTAATGAACCGATTTTGTTAAAACAAACATTTATTGTTGACTTGAGTTAAAACAAATGAATTGGTGAAACTTTTAAGTAAATCGGTTCAGTACTTTCAGAAAAAAATATGACCATACATATCGACAGAGACAGACAGACAAGAAATAAAAAAAAAATTTTGCTCTTTATTAATCTTTTTAAGTGTCTCTGTCCATTTCCGTCAAAATTACTAAATGTACAGAAAAAATATATTAACTGTCTTATTATATACAGAGATTACAGATGACAGACAGACATTTCATTTTAATGTCACTTTTTTTTGCCTTTATTATTTATTACCGAATAAATATTCAGGGGAAAAAATCAAGTTTCTTTATCAAGTCCTTAAAACGTGGTGAACTTTAAAGACAAAAAATAAGCAAAGTTACATTAAGTATGCTAAAAAGTCAATTGATCTTCTCTGTACTTTGATTTGCTTATTTTCTTTCTTGTAAAGGTTCCAGCTAACGGTGAATAAAGAATGAGCTCCTTCGGAGTATCGTGATATAGTTATCACGATACTTATAAAAATTTATGGCACGTTTCACTTTTTTTGTTTCACAGCTGTTTTAAGAATAAAATCAGATACTTAAAATATCTTATAATTTTTGATAAAGTATTAAAACGTTTAGTTTTTAAAAGTTTTCTGAAAAGTATATGTAAAATAAATGATATACATATGTACAGAGGCCATCGTGGCATAGTGATATCGTGATTGTGACTTCGATTCCCACTTTTTAAGAAACTTAGAGAAGAAAATAATTTTGATTTTCCACTGCAACAATAAGATGTCATTACAGTGATTGGAAAAGAAGACATACATTAACAAGCAAATACTCCTACATAAAAAAGTGGCTTCATAATTTTACTACATAATAGAGTAGGCAAAGGAAAGATTTTTTTTTAAATCAGCGCTGCTCAAACAATTTGAATATAATCATATCAAAAAACATCTAACAATCTAACTTATAAATTACGGATATCTTTGGTGGTGAGTGGTCCATGTCATCATAATGTCCATTTTGTCAAACCCGAAAAGTTTTTGACATGAATTTTAATGTCATTAACGCAGATTAGGTAACAAAGGCCTAAGATAAATACCATCTATGGAAACAGAAATGCGTAGTTTGCTAAAACGTGCTCTAATTACTAAGTTGGCAACGTGAGCCATCAAACTTGCGGTTGGAAATTTTGGCTCGTGACTAGTGTTACTATGCTTAATTATTTTGATGTGTTTTATTAAATTTACATCAGATAGTTTGGATTTTGGTTCAAATGTTAGAAGGGTTAAAGTATATAGTGAATTACTAAACTTATGTGTAATATGTACGTAACTATGTGATGTTTTAGCAATATTTCCTATATGAAGTACTATATTATCTTCATTGCCTCCGGCTTTTAGTTCAGCAATTCAGCATGCCACCACAATTCGTCGAAAAGTGGTGAACGAAAGTTCTTTAATAAGAACGGAGTGTCTCAACACTGGTTTCAAATTTTAAGAAATTTTGTTCTTGACTTTGCGCTGAATTCAGAACAAATTGCGTGTTGAATGGTGTAACTCAACGCCGCTATTTTTGTCGCCTTTTGACCCGGTAGCATAGCTGATCGCGTTAAAATGTAAACAGTAACTGAGAGAAAATGAAAATACTAAATATTTCGTTTCCTCGAGTGGGAATCGAACCCACCGCGCTTACAGCTTGTGCCCCTGCGCCACTACTGGTCTCAACAATGATACTCCATTTGTAATAAAGATCAAACAGGCGCTATTGTTGTATCCACACTAATTACCAACGTCTTTACACGGTAAGCATACCCTTTGTTACGTTTTAACTCTCTATTGTTAGCTATTAATAACACGCTAATTGATGATAGTAATCGATTACGTTCCTCGTGCCTCGTTAACGGTACCTGAAAATGTCTTATGATTTTTTTCAGCTTCACGCTGTATCGCGCATATAGCAGGATAGGTTGAGAGAACTTGAGGACCTACTGTTAAAGCACTCGGTTCCTATAAAAATACTGTGTTGTTACCGATCGATCGAGATTATGATCGATCGATCGATCGATTTCTCTTCTCATTTCTACAAATGCATCAAGATGTTTTTCCCTTCATCATCATGAAAGTGCCGCCCGTCCATCCATCCGTCCGTCTGTCGGTCTGTCTGTCTGTCTGAAAAAAATCGTGTTTTATCAAAATTATTGGAGTACGTCCGGTTGACCTTGAATTATGAAATTTGCAGCTAGCATCTGCATGTAGTACTCGTTCAGGAGAAAATCTGAAAACTATACATTTCTGGTGAAATCCTCCAAAATTATGACCTTAAAAGGGGGCAAAAAATTATATTAAATTTAGCCGCTAGTTCAAGTGATGTATCTGATAAAAACGCTTGGTGTGCATTTTCAATTCAATTTTTGTACGGAACAATCGATGGGCGAGTCTGACTCGCGCTTGTTTTTTTTTCATATTAACTGTGTTGTGTATAAAAAATTTACTACTATATATTATAACTGCGGCGGCTATTTTGAATAAAGAACAAATTTAATTATATGTAAAACCATTTTAATTAGAACAAAAGTTGTAATATAAATGTCACAGATATTTTTAATAAAAATATACATTTTTAACATTAAATTAGTGTATCGCAGTTGTAGTGTAATCAGGTCTAATGCACAGGCTAATTTGTAGATTGAAATCCCACTACGGGATTACTTACATTACTTTTTTATATATTTGTTTTATGTAAATAAGACATTATTTTATATTAAAAATATTGATGTCACTGAACATCTGCGTGGGCGGAAAAAAAACAAAATAATGACAACAAATTTTAAATCTAGGTTATATTATATTAAGGCTTTTTTTATTAACTATTTATATTTCATTTTCAATTTAGTATTATTGTATACTATATTATAATTTTTGTCTGAAAATAGGATAACGAATATAATTAATTGCCGAGTAAAGTACCTACTTCTTCATAAAACGGGAATGAAACGGGATGAGTGAGATCTAGGTGGTAATCAGAAAGCGCTTAGTTACACAATCTGTTTTCTCTCATCCGAGACATATCGAGTATTTCGAGTGGCGAAGCTTAACGCCGCGATTTGTTTTACAAGAGCAGGGATATTTTAAAAATATATATTATTCAATTGTTGAATTACAATCGCACTTTCGAATAAGTAAAAAATATAAATACGACGAAAATATTATTTTGTGATAAATAATCTGCGAAGAGCTAGCAAAAGCAAAAAATTCAGCTGTTCTTTTTTTTCAGCATCACGCTGTACTCCGCACGTATAAGACTCTCCGCAACCTAATTTTCGACACATTCTGTAGGCATTATGTGTTGAGTGATGGAAATCAACGCCGCGCTTTGCCTCGACACCCGAGCGAAGAAATGAAAATAATAAATATTCCATTTGGGAATGTGGCAATTGAATTCACAACCTGTCGTCCTCCTCCTCCTATTGAAAAAATAAAAAAAAAAATAATAGATTTTTCCTTCAGGATTATAGTCCCAATAGGAATGTAGGAAACATTGCAAGAGTTACAAGCTTATAGTTTGGTGTGTAAATAAAAAATAATACATTATAAAAACATAATAAAAATTATTCATTAAAAGCCAGTGCATCTTTTCCATTATGATCATGTTAGAATGAGAAAATTAGAACTCCAATTAAAATAAATGAGCTTTACCCAAAAAAAGAAAAAAACTTCGTCCACTACCTGTTTTGAATACTTACTTAGTCTCAATGAGGACTCAATCAATGCTCTTAACAAGTCAATATTTGTGTTAATCAACAAAAAGTTACAGTTACGTGTTTCAAACAAACCACAACAGTACCTGCTATGTTAACGAATCGTGTATTTGGCTATGTTTATACGTAAATTAGGAAATATAAATGAAAAGGGTAGTAAGGGTAAGTAGTTAGTGATTTTCGTAACATTTTGTAAAAGCAAATTAATTTCTGATCTTCACGTTTTATTAGGTTTATTCAGGGTAAAAGAGAATCTAGTGTCAAGTTACTCTGTAACACTATCTTCACGAGAGACACAAATACAGTGCACGTAGGAACGATGTTTTATATTCTTAATAAGTAGGAAAAATACCCATCCCTCTGAGTGAGGATCGAACCTTCTATGATGGCACTTAAAACACTTAGAGTCATACGCATAGAATATAACTCTGTGATAGTTGAAATTATATGACTCTTTTTACTCCTTCTGCAATTTGGTAAAATTTTGGGCTGAGTGGAACTTGACTCTACACTAACTAGATCAATTTGCTTATAAAGACAGCTTCACGCTGTATCTGCACACAACAGGATAGGCAGAGGGAACCTAGTGTTAAGACACTCCGTTCCCCACTTTCTGCCGAATTCTGAAGGCACTGCGTGTTGAGTGGCAGAACTCAATGCCGCGCTTTGCCATGACACTAGAACGAAGAAGTGAAAATATAACTTTAAATAAATAATTAATTCGAGTGGGGATCGAACCCACAACCAATCGGTTTTACATTCACACTTTGTACCCCTGCACCATGACTGGCCTATTGCTTACAAAGACGATATTTTATATACAAGTATTTCCACAAATGATAATCAAACTAGTAATTTTCTTCAAACACAGCAATTACATCACAAACAATAATAAATAAAATAAAGACAATTATCCAATAATTTAACTAAAAACCATTATGAACTCTAATCAACGTAATAAAAACGTGACTTCTTTTCAAAAGAGGTATTATGGACTCATTATGAACTTCAAGCTGCCTATGCCTATTTAACCCTTAAAATTCCTCATTAAAAATCAACTTCGTTAATCTGAATTTCCGGTACCGTTGTGACCTAAATAAACGTTGGAAAAGTCGTCGACGCAAACAATACGAACAGGTTTGTGTTAAGGCAAGCTCTCTACTTAATATAGCATTGGATAGCATAAATTATAACTTCGAAATCATGTAGACATCTTTAGATATAAGATAACAGTATGAAAGGTGAAAGGTGTTGGGTGCAGGTTCGTTATAAATTTGGAATTTTTGTTTCAATTACATAAAATAAAACTTTTAATCGATGATCAAAGACAGTAAAAAATGGAGTTTTGTTGGGATCATTCATTAAACGTGTGCTTAAGTAAAAATAAGGGCTATACGCTGTATCACGCTTACAACAGTGCATTCAGAGGGAACCTAATTTTAAGGCACTCCGTTCCCCACTTTCCCCCTAATTCTGATGCGTATTACCTCGACACCAGATCACATAAAAGTTATCAATATGACAATATGACGTGCAAATTATAGTTAAATGGATGTTTTAAATAATAGTACATACACATAATGTACATATTGCAGTACCTTATCTTTTTTTTAATTTGGAAAAATGTAAATGAAATGATAAATTTGGTAATGACTGCGTCCTCGCTGTCGCACACCTGGCACTTAATAAATTCGAATTCAAAAACTACTCGAAGTAATATCTACTAAAACGTAAAATTTTAATTCTGTTTCTAATGACATAAAGATAGGTCCTGTCTTCTATATAAGAGGCTATATCTTTTAATATATAAAATATAACAAAAAAATTATAATCAGAGATAAAAGTGAAAAACACATCAGTTAATATATTTATTTACTATCTTCAGTATCGAATGTATCTTCGATAATATAGGACTCAATTTACATGTTGGCGCATGTGGCACCAACTGGTGGAAATATCAAAATATACACAATAAACACATAGTGTGTTGGATTTTCAAATGTGAAAATAAAATAATATGATGTTTTAACTGAGAAAATATATTCTAACGATAACTAATCACACTCCAAAATAAGAGACGTATTTTTCGTATATTTTTAGTAAAGTCACTAGTAACAAGAATAAGGAAAATCTTAAGACCAGAACGTCGTAAAAATTTTATTTCCTCATGAGCCGGTGTCTACCTGAACCTTTTTACGATAATGGAAATTACCGCCACACATTCTGGGGAAAATTTTTAATGCCTGCGATGGAAATAACGTAATCGACTTAATTGAACCTAACACGTATTTTAGGATTGGAGGCGTTAATTGATTTATATTTTAACTCTCTACATATTTGCTCTTGATTATAAATTTTATTTTTAAATTGATTTTGGTTTTTATTGTTAATTAGAAATTTTTGGCTATCGTGGCGTAGTGAAAAAGTTTTTTATTTATGCAATCGCGTATACGCGATTGAATTATTTTCAATTCTTCGTCCGACAAGACATAGAGCGGCGTTGAGTTCCGCCACCCAACGCGTAATGACTTGAGCGTCTTGACACTAAGTTCCATCAGCCTACCCTGCTATATGCGATACAAGCATAAGATTTTAAAAAAAGGAAATTTCTTCCAATAGCATTATTATGATGACAATTGCTGTCATATGAGTAAAATATTTCATGATATAACGGAGTAATATGGGAACATAATTTTGATATAACTGTAAGTATAACTGTAATAGTTGTGGATGCACAAAGAGTCACTGAAAATAATCTATTCACGTACTTCTACTATGAAATTAATTATGTTTAAAATAGTAAAGAAAGACGTAACTTAGATAATTTTTACGTGTCTAAATATTTTGATTTCTTAGTGTGTGAATAACACTTTTAAATCAAAATTAAAAATCTAAATTATTGCTAAGTCATTTACCCAAAAGCATGCGGGATTTACGTGATATATATTTTTTGCTTCATGCTGCATTCTTGGAACCTGGGAACCTAGTGTTATGACATTCCGTTTTTATCATTTCACTTCCGGTGTGCACTTTCTGCTGAATTCCGGAGGCAATGCCTGTTGAGTGGAATTTAAAAATTTCATTTCTGCGACTGGGAATCGAATTCACAACCTGTCGCGTTTACAGTCGCACACCGACCTCCTGCGTCACGACGGACCTCGACCTACATACGTGATAATATTTATTAAATTATGAAAAAAAAGAAACTTTTTTGAAATATATTTTAACCTTCCGCAGTATCCTATATACACATAATATATTATTAATACGAGAAGCACAGAAAACGTTTTATCGCCATATTATAACACTTGTCAATCATAAAAATACGCGTACAAATTCAATATAATTCCTTTTTATACGATCCTTTGCCTGTTTTGTGACATTCAAAAAGGGTTGGCTTTTACGTTCTCACTTGTCATTGAGAATGAATGTTCGGACCCAATTCTTTAGAGGTACTTTGGCTCAAGGTAATTTTACTTATTATATTTCATTGATATTATATGAAATTTAAAAAATAACTAGTTTTTTCAAAGAGTGGTTTTCCATGTAAATATTATGTATTTTTGTCGCGTCTGTTATGATAAATATTTTATTGAGAAAATACTAATATATCTTGCACAGTATTAATGAAATTCTGTGAAAAAGTTATAGTATTTCTAATGTAGCGGAATATTGTATATTTTGATATAAGTTATAAAAGTATTAGGTATTTCATACAATTTTATTTTTATAAAAATGTGAACGTTTGAGAACTTAAACTATGGAAACCAATTAGCGTTTTTCGTTTGTTTTTTGTTTGCAGACTTCAGGTCTATTAGGGCAAACAGAGAATTTTCAATTTCGATTTCTATTTTCGCTTTCCGCCTGAATACGAGATATTGAGTGTTGAGTGGTAGAACTCAATAATGAAAATAAGTTATACGCTCCAACGGGGATTTAATTTGCAACAATTGTGTTTAGCACCGTTGTACTACAGGGTACTACTTTTGCACTACCAATTAAGAGTTTTATGTAAAATTCCCTAATAAATCCTTAATGTAGGCCTGTGATCCGTCAACTAAACTTGGCATGATGAAATACGTCACGGCAAATGAGAAAAGTTTGATCGGTGGAAAGCTACTGGAATTCATTAGCGCACGCACCACTGTGTGTTACAGCTTCAATAAAAAGTTTTGAGTTTCAACTCTAACTTATGTTTTTGTTTGAAATGCGTATATTAATAGGTATATATATATATATATATATATATATATATATATATTTACTTTTTTAATTTTTAATTTTACCTACCTTCACTCCTTACGGTTCCCAACGATCTCTGCTCTTTGCTATATGTCAAACTTAATATTTCATTTCATTTTCGAACTCAAAAACGTATTAAGATATCATATGAGCAGCAGAGCAAAGAAATGAAAATATAAATAAATAATAATTCATTCCTTCGAGTGGGGATCGAACCCACAACCGTCGCGTTTCAGTCACACCCTTGTTCCCATGGGTCTCGACGGCCTCTACAGGCTGACAAAAAAAAACTATTTTTCATACCTAATTAATAAATGATATTAAAAGTTTTCAAATCAAATTTGATTTTGATTTTAATGATTCTAATTTGTTCTTTGACGGCTAGTTGTTTTATAAAATACATAAAAAAGCCGTTCAAATACATGTCGGATTCGCCTGTCGAGGACTCCTTACTAATTTCAGGATGATAGTCAACAGGAAGTCCTCATAAAAGTTTACAAACTTAAGTTTGCACTCTTTTGTACCAAACAAATAAAAGTACCTAGTTTTTTTTTATGAAATATCTATAAATTTAAACTTCATTTGTACGTTCTCATTTCGTGTCTTCATAACTGTAGGTCCACGGGAAGTATCCTGAAGGTTTTGATTATTTGGTGAATTTCATATGGAGTTTAGCAGAAACGATGTAGGAATTTAGCATACGAGTAGCAGTAAAACTTTGTAATAATCAACGCAACCATCAAAAAAATACTACGTAATATTTTTGAATTGACAGATACTTGTTAGTTGAATGTCGATAGAAATAGGCATGTCTATTTTAATTCATTTTTTATATCGTACATCACAGAAAACTTAAAGTTAAGATATTCCGTTCTGATTAAGATATTTCCGTTCCCCACTTTCCGCTGAATTCTGGAGCAGGAAACGGAAATATTATATGGACGGTTATATAAATATATATTAAGCCTTAACAAGATATAAGGAATTATAGAATCTACACTTCACTTAGTATAAATAACTTTTGTACGTTGTAATATGTATGTAGAGAAGGTTATATTTATTCAAACCCAAACCCAACCAAGCCGCGAGTATATGATCTACTACAATTAATTAACGTGAAGTATCATATGTTATAGTTTACATAATCGCTACACCATCCTGTAAATTTAAATGATACGTTATATTTATAAATTTCGTGTTAATATTTTAGAATTAAAGAAAAAAAACTATTTAGAAAACGTATAAAAATTTGATCCTGGTCGGTCTCCAGAAGGCGTGGGTTCGAGTCCCGCTACGTTCAACTTTTTATACGTTTTCTAAATAGTAAAGTCTCTGTTATTTGACGGGAAACCAGAAAACAGACTGTCTTGACAAAACACCGTGTCCAACGAAATGTTACACAAAAATATTTGAACGTGCTCTAGAGCCATTCGAAAGAATGTACAATATTAAACGTAACGGAATTGAATATAAAAAGAATTTAATTTCGTCCGTAGCATCCATAAAGCTAAACACCTTTTGCTTGGAAGAACTATGTGAAGAATTACAATACTAAAATTTGCTTTATTATTTAATTTATTTTCAGAGAATATAAGTTGAAAAAGCCAGTCGAGGCACATGGGCACAAGTGCAGGGGAACTGTAAACGCGACTTGTTATTTATTAGATCCCACACGAGGAAAATAAAATATTTATAAAATTAAATAAATGAAATTAAATTAGCTTCACGCTATATCCCGCACACAGCAGGGTAGGCAGAG
>DWAN01006719.1:0-10266 GCA_018230445.1 Heliconius hewitsoni | reverse complement strand
TCGAACCCACAACCAGTCGATTTTACAATCACACTTCGTGCCGCTGCGCCACGACTGGCCTCTATACCTATCCTCCGTATATTAGGTTACATAGTAACAACGCCATCCTCGATGAACCATTCCATTATTCCATTCAAAAGATGTTTCTCAATTCGAGCCAGTACTTCCTGATATAAGCGTGCTTAACCAAACAAACTCTTCAGGTTTATAATTTAGAGTATAGACTACATATCAAACATTACATCAAATTTAATAAACATATGCCTACCAATATAGTGTATCTACTTATTGCTATTTACCTACGGTCGAACTATAATTAATATCTATTTTAAAATGAATATGATTATGAACAAATAGACCACCGGATGTACGCTTTTTAAACATTCTGAAAGGCACTAGAGGAAAGTTACAGAACATAAATATATGATTACATCTATACGCTAAGATAAGATCTCTGTTCACGCTAAAACTGTTAAATAAAAAATAAAAAAAAAACGTTGGTAAAATTTTCGACTAAATACATTACGTAATTAAATCAATTTTTAATTTTTTTAAAATAGCCTTACATACAAACAAGCATACATGAATGTATATTTTCAATTCCGTAAAATATAAAGTCAATGATTCTTTCCTAATGGAGATATCATCCCATCATTTGGCGTTATTCATAAACATTATATTTAAAAGTACCCGATAATTCAGTTATTGTGGTAATATCACCAGCTTATAGTTGCTGGTGCGGCATTAATCTACATAATCACGGAGCACGTAAATAGGCGTCAGAGCCGCCGGAGCCCTCATAAAAATGGTATGCGGCCATCGCCATTCAGCTGTCAGGCCTGCGATATTTTCTATTATGATCGCGCTTAAAAATTCTTTTATGGAGGCACTACTTCATTTTGACTATATCATTTCATTGTGTTTCCCATTTTGAATGAAAATCTAATTTAATTTGTGATGAGATGAAATGCGATCAAGGAATTCATTTAGAGCAGGTATATATAAATAATAACAAGTAATAATAGTCTGGTGATTTTAAACCGCTTTCTTTTAATTTAATATACATATATAAAAACAACACACACATAAAAACAAAAACATACAAAGCGCAGGGTTGTGTTCCGCCACTCAACACGCAATATCCAAAAAATTGGGCGCCGCGTGGAGTACAGAGATTGCCCTTGCCTGCTCTGCTGTGCGGGATAAAGCGTGAAGCGGTTGTTTTTACAAGTATATTAGCATATTTTTTAGCAAAATGTATGTGGCGCCTTGCACTAAGCTTGCAAGGAGTAGTACCCACTCAGACAGTCCTGTTACCGAGTAATGACGAGCTGCTCGTGTAAATATAAAAGTATATTTGACATTTAACAAGAGCAAAGATATGTGTATAATATCGATTTTGTTTCTAAGAAATATAAAACATTTAATCTAGCGGGTTTTAATCCCGCGACTGTTGGTCACCGTACAAGTACACTGACTTCTCAGCCACAAGATCTCATCAAGCTAAATTAAAATGTTTTAACGTCCGCTACATTTTATTTATATTGTTCGCATCTCTAATTTTTATACAAATTTTGCACCACACAAACATAATTTGTTAGAATGATCATTTGACATGACAGAAATATTTTTAACATTATAAACATGCTGTTCCACACTTAGTAAAAAAATACTAAAAGAATTTAAATTTTTTTACTAATAAATACGGATAATAATTTTTTTTACATTTTCTTAAGAAGTAATTTTCAGTAAAATAGTAATAATACCTTAAAAATGTTGACTTGATTACGCAATCTAGAGTATCGGAAAGCGCTCATTGATATTACCTACATATTTACACACGTCACAGCTCCACTAACTATCTAAGAAATTATATAGAAGTATTGATTTTTTAAACTGTTTTGGTATATTTCGGTAGGAGACGACCACATGAGACAGGCGGCAAGGCAGACGTCGCACCGTATATTGATTTATTAATTTTTCCAACTTGATGGGCACGATGTGACAGAGCTACTGCAGTTCACATTTGGCTTCATTCTCAAAACCTATTGCTAAGCGAACTGTCAATTTAATTGGCAATTGTTAAAAAGATCTAAATGCTAGTACATGAAAGCCATAGGACTTTTGTGGTCGTTTGGTTTTAAATACATAATGAAAATAATATGTTTTCAAGCTATTATACTAGTTTAAAAAAAATTTTAGATTATCATTTATATAAAAAAAAAATACAGCTTCACGCAGTATGCAGTCTGCGACAGAACTCGAACGCCGAGCTTCGCTTTTTACTGGTAAATATTTTATTTCCTCAAATGGGATTCGAACTTACAACCTGTAACTGTAAAAGGCTAAATTTATAGTATCTGTAATAGCGACAAAAATAATTTAATCGTCGATATCTACTACCAGTGTAGTCAAAATTTATATATTATATATCATGCACAAATAATAAATATTTTTTATTATTTAAACAAAAATTATTCGTATAAAAACAAGTTATTAGTATTCGTTAGCCAATTAAACAATAAAAAGGAAATAAGAATAAAATAATCTTCAAACTATGTATCTGATCTTAATTATCGAAGATTTATAGGTGTGACGTGTCTGTGGTATGTGTATATGCGTCTGTGACATCATATCTAGGAGATACGATGTCACCGACAGATACATAAGAAATTTGAATACTATCAGCTTTCTTTTTTTTTTGATAACCTTTTAGAAAATTTTGTGTCGGGGATTTTTGATATAAATGAATGAATAATTTTATATATTAAAACTGTCTGAGCTGCTGAAATAATTTACATAACTTATTGTTATTATTCACAATAAGAAGTCCAAAGTCTCCGTAATAATAATTACATTCAGAATGAAGAAAACGGATCACACGCGGTTTTTTGAAAAAAAAACAAGTAAATGGTATTATAAATTGCTCCGGACGGTTCAATAGTTTTTAAATTTATGACATATTTAAAAAACACCTTAATAAAACTTTCACAGAAGAATTTCGGAATAACTCCGATTTTTAATTAGTTAGACTAGTGTGTATGGAACGTTAACTTCTATCCAAATCCCAGTTTATATAAATAAAACTAATTTGACAACTGATTCTAATGCATGAAAATTATAGACATTACTAAAATGTATTATAACTTTTATTGATGGCAACGTGGCGATTGCAAGACATAAAAAATATTCAATGATTGCAACACTTCACTCTGTAACCCTGAAATAATAGGAAACAAACAACAATAGGAAATTATGTAGATTTGTTGTCGAAGTGAGGAATACTTGTAGAGATAACGTGATACAAACGTACGTACGAACGTTTGTTTGTTTGTTTAAACGCTAAGATCTCTGGAACTGCTGGAAAAGCTGCATTTCCCAGGAGTGCTATAGGCTTTATAACAGTATGTAAAATTAAAATAATTCAACACTCTGTTTACGGCCGCCAACCTACGCACGTAGCACTTGCACTTTCTCAAATTTATGAAAATAAGATTTTGGTGATTGCAGTATAACTTATATAATCTATCTGTTGGCAAATGCAGTACCATAATAGAATTATAGGTATCTAGTAGGCGGGCGGCTCTAATGTATTAATAAAATAATAATATTTACTAATAATGTCTGATCGCTATTAATAGGTACATCGATGACATACATGAAAAAATCAATGCCGGCATTTAATGTCGCTTATCACAGAAACGACTTAACCGATTTAAACGCAGTTTTCACTATATCGAAAGGTTCATAAATCGAAAGTTATATCCATTTTAAGTATTTGGTTTGAATTGGCTGAAGCGGGGCTGTAGTTCTCAATGTGTAGATATTGTCTGTTCAAATTTATTTTCCAATGGCGGCGAAGTCGCAGGCACGACTAGTATGAAATTTATTTATCTGGACAGGTTACTTAAGTAGCCGAGTACATTTATTTCGCTTTAATTGATGCTAATATCGAAATATAATTTTCAATATAGTATTCTAATTTAAATAAAAAAGTAAATGATGCATTTTTTAAAAACAACTAAAATATTTTAAAAATATTATATCATCGATGTCATGTGTAAATCTATCTGGACTATAAACAGAACAAGTTAGCAAAAAACTCACGTCTTTTGTATGAAGTAATTAATACAAGTAAAAATAAATTTCAATGAAAAAGTAAATGTTTTTTTTTATATGAGAAAAAAATCGATTGAACAATACAGATAAGAATAACACAAAAATTAATCGTTATTTCAATATTGACACAGTCCGAATAACTCTTATAAAAGTTTGTGATTAATATTGTATGAATTGATAAACGTTTATGGAGTCGTACTACTCAAGTGTGTATATCGAATAGGGAAGCACTTATATTTTAAACATAATATAATACTCACTCTTTGTAATAATTATACACGTTGTTTTTCTATACAGAAGTTATTGCTTATTTCAGACGTGCCGCTGTGCCGCGATCATTTGAAATTGTTATTTTCGCATTTGGATTAAAAAAAAAACAGTCATTTAATATTTCGTGAAATTGTTGTTGAACGTAGCAATATTAGAACACGCGTCTTTTTGAATCTGCCAAACTATTAATGTTTTAAACTTTTTATAATATATTTAAATATCACTTTTTTATTTAGATTTATGTTTTTTTTTATTGTTATAATCCAAACAGCAAAATGAATGGGTATTGATTTTCGAATTACTCATATTAATGACATTTTTTTTATTTTGTAATAAGATTATCATAAAATAATTAATCTGGCATCACTTGTGACTTCCCACGGCAGGAAAATTAGAGAGAACAGAGCACCAAACACTAAAGTACGATTGGGTTTTTCATAATAATATATATATAATTTTTCTATATATAATTCTGTTCTGTTCTACAACATGGCATATCTTAGGTCAAATGTCAAGAGGTCAATCATCTTGTGAGCCATCGAAGCGTAACACCCTCTACCTTCTTTATGAATGTATATGTATATAATTAAAGGCAAAAGTCATTTTCCCACAATCAATACTACAAAAATTATATTGTAAAATTTCTTGTAATAAATCTATCCTTATATGAAAAAAATATATGCATAAATATAGCATTAAGTTGTTGACATTATGCCATATTTGTCTATATAATAAATAATTCAAAACAGTAATTGCTTCGACTCTGTTAGTGACCAACTACATATTGTACTTGAATTATTTTCATTATTTTTGTTTTCAATTTACTTTAGAACTCCACTAGAAACTTGCTTCTAAAATGGCTATTCAAATGAATTATCATGTGAAAATTGTAGATCAAATATGTATATTTTTGACGATATTATGTTAGCAATTTAATAAATAACATTTTGTTTGTCATAACATTGTCTTTTATAATTAAACCTATAACATTAATGTTTAAATTGAGAACTAAAACCTTGTTACTAAATATTTTCTTGTTAATCATACTAATATTACTATTAAATTGCAAGTTATCTAACATAGTTAACTCATAAACTATTATTTTGTAAAGGAATTTACAAAATTTGTCTGTTATTACAAAAATAGTAAACTTTTTTGTAACAGCAAACAAATTTTATAAACTATGTCTTTGGAATAAGCAATATTGATTTTAGAAATATTCAGAGAATAGCACATTCCTTATGTGCTGTACACATTGTATCATTTACACATTTTTTTTAAGAATCTAATAAAATATGTTAGTACTTACTATGTAATTGTACATAAATATTATAAATATTTTTTAAATATTATTGGATATATTAAGAATATATTATTTATAATAGATTAGGCTTACGATTTGAAAAAAATATTAGTGTTAAATTTAATATTTAAATATTTCATTTTGATTATGATAAAACAAATCTAAGTGTTTACATTATGAATATTTTAGCGATGCATACATTACAAATTCAATTTAAAACAGTATCAAATATAACAATAAATATAAAAAATACCTAGCTTGGTAGCTTACTTACCGTGCTTTAAGATCAATGTTTAAGCAGTCTGATATATGAATTACGGGTGAATAAAAAACTTGTCACTCAAGGTTTTCCTCGATGTTTAACAACATGAGGTATAAATTAAAACTTACTAAGAATATTACACACGTTTACAAATTAAGTTCACAAATTAATAGTAATATAGCACTGCGTTAAGTCAAAATACATCGATTTGTAGTGTCGCGTCAATTGTAGTGTATACCATGAAGGCACGACCGTCAGCACCATGAATCGAGATCTGTCAATTCGCTCACGATATTCGACATCTCTTCTTCGTCACGTCAACTCATACTAATATAAATGTTGTCATTACCAGCTAAGTGGTGCCTGTTAAATAATAGCAACCCTAAGTAATTTATAAATTTTAACAAAAAACCTTTAATATAATCAAATTATTTCATAAATAATTGAATGTCAAATGTATATTTTTTTGTATATTTTTATTTAATATTTTGTTACGAAATTAAATGAAAAAATAGGCAACAATATTTAATCTGAATTTAATTTAAATTATGGTATTAATTTCAGTTAATAGTATTTAAATTAAATTGTGTTTAATACTCCCATTTAATTCCATATGATATACAAATGTTTAGAATAAAAATTCTTTATTTCACTATGTAACATATTTTTTTTATATAATGACAACTATTTATCTTAAGTCATAATATGAGCCAGAAGAGTACTTTTTGATTTAGATTTTTTGTTTTGTGTACTTGCGTTTTGCAGAAATTAGCTTCATATAAATATATCAATATGTCTAAAAAAGGAGTCAAAAACGCCTTCATGTTATTTGTGGCTGATTTCAGAGAAGATCAAAAGAAAAAAGGTGTAATATATGATCATATTAATAAAGCTATTAACGCAGCAGATCCAGTGTGGCGGGTAATTTGGTTTTTGGTCAAATATTTTATTTCAAACTTTATTCAGAGTTCAGTCATTATACAAGCTTTCCCAACTATTGGAATAAGTTTCCTATTGATTACTTGAATAATTATATATTATTTCAACTGTTGATTTTATCAATAAAAACCTACCACGGCTTTGCTAATTTTACGATGGTCTCTAAGCGTATATATTATGTATTAAAAATAACTAGACGCTTATTTTTTCAATTAGGCCATGTCAAGTACAGAAAAGGCCAAATATGATAATATCGCTCTTAAACATAAACAAAAACTTAGAAATAATGAGAAAAAGTTCACTTCAAATGGCATACCTATTAGTATCATTGAAAATGCTGAAAAGGAACTTCAAGAATACAAAGAACTTGAAAGAACAGATATTAAAAACATGGTGAATTCTAGAGTCGTCACTAATAGTGAGTTTGTTACAGTTACTACCATTATTTCATTTCTTAGCTATTATGAACTTTTGAAATATGTGTATTTTCTTATTCAGACTATAAAACAATTGACAAAGTAATGAAACCTTTGTGAGAAGCATAGAATTTGACTATAAACACTATGTTTGTGGGTTTTATTCTTACTCAAAGAAATGATTTGTTTTCATTTTCTTGATCTGGTAACAAGACAAAGTGTGTGGTGTTGACTGTCACTCAACATGCAATGTCTTAATCATGCAAACTTTGATAGAGAATGTGAATGAAGTATCATAACACTAAATTCTCTCCTCTTACTGCTATGCTGTATGCAGAATGAAGCCAAAATATTTTATTTCTCAAGCATAGTACACTTAATAGTAATGCTATCTTTTAGTTTAATACCTACCATAATAAAATAAGAAACCCAAGCATAATTTTAATAAAGTATAATGATACCAACTTGAAATAATATGCTTTGCTATTTTGCCTATAAGTAAAAGTCATAATACTTCCATTTGTAAAAGCTAAAGTATTCATTTAAAATTGTGATCTTGGTGGCGAGACCCATGTTATAAATTACTATTGTAATATGTTTAAAAGTGGATTATCTGTTAAGTCTGAATATATCGCATTTAAATCATAAAAATGATATCAGTATAACTTTGAGTTTATGATATATTTGTAGGCAAATATACTGGAAATTTGGCATTCATGCTAGGAAGCCTAAACAGATCTATTATGTCATAAGTAAATATCTTCCAATCTGATTATCTTCTTTGAAGTTGGTTAAAAATTCCTTTTTTAACTATATTTTAATTTATTAAAGGTCTTTTAACAATGGATGTCTATATAATGGATGTGAACAGCTACTGTAAAGTAGATCAAAATTACATCATCGGAGAGAGCACAGTATTGAGATTTAATATTAAAGATGGTATAAAGGACACATATCATGAAATTATTAATCCTGGTAAGTACTATTTATTTAAAAAAATGATTTTGTCACCATTGTGAAACAGTGGATTATTGGGTTTGTAACTGTTATGGTTGTGAACTCATGCCCTACTTGGGGGAATGAATTAATTTCATTTTCCCTCTAGTAGATATCTTATTTCTCGTGATTACAATCACTGCCATATATCATTTTTAATTTTTAATACTACAATTACAGGTCAACCACCAATAGGATATTCATATGAAATGAAACTTGGTGCAAAGGAGTTTGGTCTTGATATGCCAGATGAAAGCCAGCCCTGCAGCAACTACATGCAGATACTTGCCAATATTATAGACTACTTGAAGCTACAAGACCAAAAAGCGAAAGTGCTACCCCCCATATTCACTTTGCCAGAAAAAATACAGCAAGTGCAAAATTTTATACAGAGAATGTGTTTGAGAGCTGGTAAGTAGCTTTAATATATAATGTTATAGAGAAGAGTTGTACAAATGTTTTTCATTCAATTTATTGTTAATTTAGTATTAAAGTGCCTGTGTCACAAGGATTTTATCCCTGAGTTAAGAGGAGATTGAAGGGTTCACTTACTGTGTTTTTTGTTTTTAAAATTTTACTATTTTGCATTTTATAGCTAGGCAAAGTACTAATAATAATTGTAAGAATATATTAAATTAAGTCATAGTCTATTTTGTTCCACTCCTATAAAAAATGCCTAAATCCTTAAATAATTTATTAGAATTACTTACCCAAGAGTAAAACAGGGGAAAATGTGAATATTGCATATTTGATTTCCATGAGTTGAGATCGAACCCACAACCAGTTGCAACTTACACACTTTTGCCCTTGCATGCATATATATATATAAGTCTAATATATAAGTTATGTTACTCTCATAAATAAATTAAATAAAAATAAAATCAACTTCATGCAGTATTCTGCACAGGGGAGGCAGAGGGAACCTAGTATTAAGACACTCTGTCCCGCGCTTTCTGCCAAATTCTGTCCATAATAGTTTGAATTAACATTTTAATTATATAATTAGGTGAGGATGAGACACTATTCCGTGTTTACAAACTGGATTTACTATTCTTTGCTATGATGAATTCTCTAAAGACGAGACCCGATGAGGGCTTCCCCAAGGAGAGCCTCGCTGGCATATTGTTGAAGAAAGATCCTTTTAAATACAGTCCTGGTATTGCTTGTGAGGTATGTATCTACAGTACAGTCAATGAGTTGTGGTCTCAGAAATTAGATTTTCTATATATTTTAAGGCAGGGGGTGGAACTTGGACAGTGTACCCACACCCATAAGGTGAATCCATAGTAGTTAGTAGTTGGTTTTCTATATATTTTGATTTGAGTTTGAGTTTCTTTGAATTGTATTGGGTAAACCATTATTAGTATTAATAGAAAGTAGTAAGTCATTGTTGTCTAATAAAGATATTTTAATTTGTAACTAACTTGAGTTATGATGTAATTTTATAGTTCAAGTAGATTTGACAATGTTTTTGAATAGCTGTAATTGTGGATATTTTTATTGCAATTTTCTTACGGCCTTATTCAGAAGTTTTTATTATATTTATATAATGAATTTAAAAAAAAAATAAAAAAAGATTTTTTTTGCTTTTTAATAGAAACTTATGTGAAATTTTGAACCTTAATAATAATTGAAGGAGCTTTTTTACATAATGTGTAACAAGAAATAAGGTAAAGATAATAAATGTAACAATGTATATCTCAGCACCATCTGCGGGCGGACCTCTCGACGGAGTGCACCCTCGCGCGCGTCAAGCGCGGCGCCTACACGCTGCTGGACTCGTGCTGCGCCGCGGCCGGCACCGCGCCCGTGCCCGCCCGGCACCTGCCCCACGACTACGACGTGCAGGTACCGGCACACTACTTGCTAACGACCCGTGTGTGGTATACCATAGCACCACCTGCACGCACCGCGCCCGTGCCCGCCCGGCACCTGCCCCACGACTACGACGTGCAGGTACC
>DWAN01006718.1:0-10267 GCA_018230445.1 Heliconius hewitsoni | reverse complement strand
AAGTATTTATCTTTCCTAAGTGTGGATTAACACTTTAAAAATGTTTAAAAAATACTAATAACACTACCATATATTTTTACTATCACTAGAGTCGCAATTCTATTAAAAAATATTACCGTTTAACAAAACAAAAGACCATTGTAATGCAAAGGGATGAGTCTGACCGTAAGCGTGATAGTTATGAGTTCAGTCTCCATTCTTAGGAATTATTTATTTTCATTTTTCCGCTTTGGTGTGCGTCGTTGAGTTCCGCCACCAAACACGCCTCTGATTATTTTGCTATATTCGCGATAACTATAACATACTGTTAAAATTAAAACACACGCATGTATGACAACAAATCTTCAAAGTAACATTTTTCATTTTAATAACCACTCAAATACTTAAAATTGGCAATACAAATTTATAATTATATAATTATATCATAAATATTATCATTAAATATTTGAGTTAATATAATGGTGCAGGCTACTAATTAAACGTTTCGTTGCCTGTAGGCCTATAATATTATATTTGTGACATAATAAATAACACAATGTTTTAATAAAAGAATTGTAAAGAATATATTTTTTAATATATCTATAGTAAAGTAGGGGAAAGTTCTCAGCGGTCATGAGAATTGAAAATACACATTCAGCAAGAGTCCAACTCTTCATTGTCCCTCATCATAATACGTACGTACGTATTCTTTTATAGTCATGTAAACTTTTTGACTATTATATTGGCTTAAGATCCCATTACTTTAATCTGTAGGGATCTCTCTTTATAAATAAATCAGCTTCACGCTGTATCACGCACGCAGGTTAACCTAGTGTTAAGACACTCCGTTCCCAACTTTCTGCCGAATTCTGAAGGCATTGCGTGTTGAGTGGCAGAACTCAACTCCGCGCTTTGCCTTGACACCAGAGCGAAGAAATGGATATAAACATTTAAGTAAATATTTCATCTCCTCGAGTGGGGATCTACCGATGGTTTACAGTCACACTTTGAGCCCCTGCGCCACGCCACGCCACGGAACAACAATGGTTGCCTGCTCAGTCTACCGCAAGCCCAGGGTTGCCTGGTTTAAACAGATCACTTAATGGTAATATTTTGCACTCATTTGTTTTTTAATAAATTATATATCAAATTAAAGCTTATTTTTTTCTCATCACTTAAACACATGGTTTGGAATTTCTTTTAATATACTGTTTTTTTTATACTGATTTTGTTTTTTTTTAATTCAAAGAAAAAAATCAAAAACTGCATTTAAGGGAAACACGTGTAACAACTACTTGAGAGATCAAATTGTAACTTGTCATGCAAACTAATGACAAGTACACCACGAGAGACGGAAAATACTTTTCCCTAATGGGAATTCTTTCTTTTTGGTAGTGATTGATATAATTATTTAAGCGATCTACAAATACTTATTAAACAATATTTTTTTCGTAAAATTAGTTTTTTTTCCTTACGGTATAAGTTAGGCTCAAAGTCAATTAAAAATTAACGTTATTGTATTTAATATTACTTTCTTAGATTTTGTGTTATTTTTTCATTTAATATAAATTTCAAATTACTGTAAACTGTACATTAAAATTATATAGTTTACATAATAGTACAATGAAAGTAGCTACGGTTGTGGATTTGATCTTCCCTCCAGGAAATGAATTATTATTTATTAACATTTTCATTTTTTCGCTCTCGCTCAACAGGCAGTGCCTCGAAAAATGTGACGGAAAATGGGTAACGAAGTGTCTTAACATTAAGTTCCCTCTGCCTACCCTGCTGTTTGCGGGTTATAGCGTGAAGCTGATTTGATTTAGTTTGATATATACATTAACAACCTACCTATATAAAATAATTTATAATTCCACACTTTCACAGTTCTTAGTTTCATTTCACACATTTCTTAGCTTCTAACAAATATAAATAAGACAGGAGTAGTAAAGGTAACATTGCTAATTTAAATGCTGTTTCTTAATTAGCTCTCACAACTCCTAATTGGGTTCAAAGTGTTTACTAGTACAAAGATGACTATGTACTGCATAGTTAAGTGGATACGTGTTATATTTATTTAAATATTGAACAATATATAAGTAGTTTATAATGGAAATACAGTGAAATAAAAAAGATAATACAAAGATAAAAAAAACTATATATTTTTTTGTTTGACAAAGTGCATCATGCCTCTCGGCGACCACAATCTTTTGCAGAATTTGGATGTATTTTATTAGAAAAATAAATACTTTTCAACCGTCTATTGTCTAAATTATATTATTATTTTCCTTTCGAAAACAATCTTTTAAAACAAAAAATGTATAATAATTCTGGATTCTACATGTTCTACGCCGTAGCAAGTAATATTAGAAACATATTAACTACATGCTACGGCGTTTAATAGAAGTCACTGAAATGCTACAAAATTCTAATGTTCAAAATATTTTGTTATATTTTAAGGGAATAGTTATAATAAAAGTGAGCTGGAGTTGTGCGATGTAGGGATAACTTCAAATAATTGCAATTAAAAAGGTATTGTGAACGTGTCCTTGATTATAGAGGTTAGGAGTACATAGTGTGACTTTACAGTCACACTGGTTGTGGACTCGATCCCCACTCGAAACTAAATATTTTTTTAAATTTATATTTTCATTTCTTTGCTCTGGATTCGAGAAAAGCACGGCGTTGAGTTCCGCCACTCAACACGCCTGAATGCGTCGGCGGCGAAAAATTCGGCGAAAAGTGGGTCTACTCTTCTGTGTGGTGAATACAGCGTGAAGCTGATAAAATAAAAAATAATGTATTTATTGTTGATATAAAATATAATGAATATTTACCTATTAAAAGTTAAACAAAAGTTTGAATATTGCTTGTCAGTTACTGGTGCCCTATTTACGAAGGTTTTTTTATTCAAGCCTGGTGGGATAAAGCGCCGCCGCCCACTACGTTTTATGTAAAATGGGGTTGCCTAAAAATGATCATCTATGGTGATAAGACCATACACAGAAATTGTGCTTTTCTTATTATATTAAAAGGATAGTTATTTCTGTACATGAAAGAAAAACTAGGTCGGTTAATAAATCGATTCTAGAAGATAAAAACATCTTAGCAGAATTTTTGTCTGTCTATCTGTCCGTCTGTTTGTTTGTTTGTTTGCCAATCACGCAAAAACTACCGACAGAAACGGATGAATTTTAGTATGGTAGCCTAGGGTCTGAAGGTACTTTTTTTTTTGTTTTCATCCCAGTTTTCATTATAATTTCCTTAAAAAGTGGTAGGGTAATGGTAGTAAATTATTTTTTTGCATAGTAATAGTTCAAAGCCTAATGCCATTTATGGGATAGTATGCATTTATAGGATTTTATTGAAATAATATTATGTCATAAATCTGTGTGTAATAATATTTTGAATTTCTGTTTATATTGACTTTTGCAATATTTTTGAGCCGTATTTGTATGCAATCTGCTATCTAGTATATTGTTGATCGAAGATAATAAGTTCTCATTTTCAAAACCGCCGCTGTGCACGACATGGGCGCGGATATTATTGTCATAGAGAACCCTGTCTATGTAAAACGAGGAGTTACTTCCGTGCACTCAGTATTATTGAAATTAACTTGACTGTTAGATGAACTGTGTAGTTGATGATTGATTACAACAAACACTTTTTGTAACAATTTGTATGAGATTATTTCATAAGACCTAAATAAACTTGATTCTCTTATATAAAATATTTTGGAAAATATACGGCTGTATTAAAATAATTTAAAAATCGGCTAAGCGCGAGTCTAATTCAAGCTCGAAACGAGCTTTGTATGATTATCTATAATAGCAAAGCTAGCACGTATGTGTTATCCTCAACTGTCTTACTATCACAGTTTATGAGATACCAGCCTGGTGAAAGATAGACGGACAGACGCTGGTCTTAGTGATACGATCCCGTCGTATCCTTTATACGGCGTGAAGCTAAGTGTTAAGTTTAGTTTATGTACTATGTGCAATTTATAACGAAAATAATGTACTGTTATGTAGTATATAATATGTTATTCTCTTTATATAATCCTTATTGAATAAAATCATTTGACAGCGCGTACCACATAAGCTCAGCGTTAATTCTTGTTTATTTCACCATAACGGTGAAACCTTTTGTAATTTTCTTTTTATTGCTGCTACATCTGTGCCTTGTGAATCTTATTGGGTTTTATTTTCTAAACAGTAACAAAAAAAAATTTAATATTTTTTTTTTTGTTACTGTTAATTTTTCTATTATTAATTTGTTTTTTTTTTTAATATTTTTTCCGTTTAAACGTAATAATATCAGATTATTAATACAAAGTAGCAACGTCCTTCTACAGCTGAGTAAGCATAAAATGTTTTACATAGAAATTTAAATTATTATGAAACATTGAATAGATAATATTAGCTTTTATTGTGAAAAAAGATTACTTAGCGATGAGTGATGATAGTGTTGTTGACGTCTAATATGAGAATTCTCGCCTCTAATACGAAAACACCTAGGCATTTTTTCTAACGGCATGAGACAAAATGTAAACAAAGAAATACTGTTTCTAAAACTTTTATGTAACTTTTTAATTTCTATTTAATTTGGTCCAGGTTTATTGGTTTTTGTTTTGCTGTGTTTATATTTTATAAAAAAAATCAATATTACAAAAACAAAATACTCACAAAACAACTTTACATTAACCAAAAAAAAAGAAAATTAATAAAAACAACAAAAGTAACAACGGAATCACAATAGTACAACTTCTGAACACGTATAGATACTCAATCGTGTTAGAACCCATAACCATCGTGTATTGCAAGCATATCCCACGTGCACCACGACGAGATCCATTACATTTACTTTTTCTAACCTAATTCTGTACTATAAGTTGTTTTTTTGTTATAACCTAATTATTAATATACAAAATATTAATAATATTTTAATTATAACCTAATTATTAATATACAAAAAAAATCGTTTTCATATACTGTAATTTTATAGATTCAAATATGTATTAAAATAAGCTAAATGTAGAAACTACGTAAAACCGACTTTTATCACAAAATAATCAATTGAATAGTACCGGGAACAAAGGAGGTGTAGCAGCTAAACGAAATTAATTTCATTAATTGTGAATATAATGTTTGTCTATATACCTATATACCTACATATGTACTTGATCTATTAGGTCAGTCAGTCATTATCAGTCTCGTGCAGTGAATTCAATCAACAAGCTCAAATTCAGCAAGTAAATATTACTTAGGTCGTGATACAAGCGTGTGACTGTAACGCGATGATTGTGAGTTCGATTCACATTCGGGGGAATGAATTATAGTGTATTAATATTTTAATTTCTTCGCTCGCTTCGCTTCACTGGTAACAAGGCAAAAACGCGGCGTTGAGTTCCGCCACTCCACATTCAATGCCTCCAGAACTCGGCGGAAAAAGCCGATTTTTGTATAAAGACGTTAAAGACCGTGCAAAGTGGAGTAGGTTGAGCTGAAAGGCAGATCCTGGCAAACGCTGGGACTAATTCCAGGAGAAAGATGAAGATTTTTTTCAAAATCATCGTTTGAAATATTGTTTTTAATAAAAATGATTTTAAAAAATTAAAAAATCTAATGAATGTAAGATCGCAATTTTTAACACTTTTGACAAAACTATAATTACCCGCAAATATAAATTCGTTATTTATCCAAACACTGTGGAAAACATAATATTTTTAGCTGTTGAAAAATTTTAATGTATTTTTGTCTATATGTAGATAATCGCTACATTACACTTAACATCCACCATTCGCTCAATATACCATAATGCTTGCCCCTACGCAACCCTTAATGGGCAAGTCAGACTCGCACTTTTTTTTATGGAAAAGACACGGCAAACGAGCGTTCGGGTCACCTGATGATAAATCACTTAGCTACTTTTTTTTATTTTTTCTTCGATTAAATATGTTATAAAGAAAATTCAATGTGAAAATTTCTCCATATATGATAAGAGTTTCTGGTAGTCTGGTAGAGTTTCAGTAGGTAAGTATTAAATTCAATCTTATAGACATAGTGACAATCGGGAAAATACCATTCAATAACCTTAACGAGAGGTCATAAAGTGACATGATAGCATTGCCAAATTTTCTACTATCAAAAGATAACCAAAAGTAATATAAACCAATTTTGCTGATTTTACGAAATCAGAAGTCTCTAAAACTTTATGTTTTCTGTTGTAGTGCTGAAATTGTAAATTGAATTTAAATTTAATTCTCATGTACATGTATATATTATATATGATTTTTCATTTGTATATCTGTGATTTGCATATAGCATAGCTTTCCTTATATCATTAACGATTTTATATACATACAATAAAAAAGAATACATTATTTTATTACCTTTAAACATATCAATATACGTATGTATATATTGTCTTAATATTTTTACGACTTGTCTTGTAATGCCGTTTCCTAAGAATTCAATAATGATCTGTAATAAACAATGGTAACTGATTTTTATGACATGATATAAAATAAATTATGGATTTACCAGTTCAATGATTTTATTGTCTCGATGGATCATCTACACGTTCCGGACATAGAAACGCTATATCTTGTACTGACTAATATTTTATTTTAACAAAGCGTTATAAGTTTTAAGCATACTCTACTTTGAAGGAGTAGGTAATACGAGTACAGTACGATGATATCTTAGAAAAACGATTACTGGGGTTATTTATTAGTGTAATAGAACCCAAAACATTGGTTTTTAAAAATTTGGTCTTTGGTTGGTTTTGGTTGGTTTGTTCACGATAAACTCAGAAACGGCTTTACCGATTTAAGTGCAATTTTCACTATTGGATTCTGGCAAGTGTCACTTAACATTTAGTGTTTGTTTTATTACAATCAGTTCATAAAAAAACAATTTAAAGTGTGTTGTTCGCCAAAATTGCTATTTGCTAAAAAAGTTAATTTATACAACGGTCATTGAATTGGCTAAATCTTCAGTTTTCGCTGTTTTGTTGTTGATATTTTTTGTAAAACTATATTTTTTATAATGATAGAAAAAAAATAGATTATATAATGATAAAAACATTCAGATTTCAAGATTGAGGATTTTCCATTGTAAATTAACCTCATGTCTACAGAACCAATCATGTTTAGGAAATTTTGAAAGATTATATTATTTTCTTTTTTTTTGTGATATTTTGTTTGTAATTATATATGCCTACATATACATAAAACTGAAGGATCTGTCTGTCATTTCAAAATAATCGTGGTTTTCAAGTGCATATACTGATTTATAAGATATCAAAGCAGAAACATTTAAAAGACTATAAAAAAAATCTATCTGTTTTCTTTTTTCTGCTTGTCCGGACCATCTGAACTGATTTTTATGGAAATAGCATTAAAAGTTAGAGGATATTGTGAAGCAACATGTAGACCATTCTTATCCCGAAATTCTCGCAGGGGCGGAATTTACCCGAGAAAAATTGCATTTGCCCTGCGCGTGTACATATCGCCTACTTAAATAGATGTAAAATAACTAAACACGTTTTTTACATATATAATACACTGCCAAAATATTTTATTTTACGACTTACTTAGTGCATTACTGTATAGGTAACTATACTAATTTTTTTTTCCTATCTTAACAATAATTATAAATGGAAAACCTTTTTTTCATGGAAAAAGAACAAAACAATAATAAACTTAATTTTGGTATCTGTTAATTTTTTTTATATTATTATAATTTTTTTTAACCTAAAAGCTACCTACACACCTATCTACATTAAGCACACAACATATCTAGTTCATCAAACTATCTCTCTGATCAGCCGACCAAATGATCGTTTCAGCAGTACGTTCTAATGAACGGAAAATCAATACCTACATGACATCTCAATTACATTAAATAACTTTACGATTAGGATTTTTTTTACTTATTTAGAAAACGTATAAAAATTTGAACGTAGCGGGACTCGAACCCGCGCCTCATAGAAACCGACCAGGCGCTCTGACCACTAAGCCATACGTTCTCGTTAAGCTACATCGACATTTACTTTAGCTTAGTATAAGTATTTTTATTTCCTAAGTGTGGAATAACACTTTAAAAATGTTTAAAAAGATTTTTTTTGTAATTTTTTTGACATAAAAAAAATATTTTTTAAGATAATCCATTGTTAAGAAAAATAAATTACTAATTATATTTAATTTAAGATATATACCATGTACATTACAAAAAAATGTTTTTGTTATAAAAAATATATGAAATATATGCGTTTTTTTAAAATGTTTTCGACAGTTATAGTGCATGCCATCGTGGTCAAATGGTGCAATGTCTGTTAACGAGATGTAGGGTCATAACCAAATTTAAAATAAATAAAACTCCTGACCAAAAATATCACTACCTCATCTACTTTGTTCTGATGAGACGAGTGCTTGACGCTTCTAATCCGATTTTCATAAAACATAATCAAGAATCACTGCGATAAACAAGAATTTCGATTAAAAAGAACGCACTCAAATCTGTTTATTAATTCAGGAGCTACCATGCCACAGACAAACGCGTCAAATTTATAACGCAAAATGTGCCCAAATGCGAGTCAGAATGGCCCATGATGGGTTTCGTAGGAACAAGCAGCTTAATATTTTGAGAGTAGTAAGTTGCCTATAACTAGCCAAAGTACTAATATTTTTTTGTTTTTAAAGTGTTTTATGGTATTTGTATGAATAACAATGTTATACCTTGCGGGTTCCGAAAAAGTTCTATATCTCCAAATCTGCTGATTGTACAATTGAAATCATACACATTTTTATTAAATTTTTCACAACGATTAACTTTAAAAAAAATGGTTTTAGGAACCTCAATGCCATTTCAAAGATCTATCTATAGACACCACATGTATAGGTTTGATGAATAAAATATGTGTGGGGGGCTCCCCGCACATATTTACTCTCTAATATTAACGTTTTTTATTTTTGTGTAAATACAGTAAAGCGGGTAAAAAAATACATTAACCTACTAAGTTTCAATTGTGTAGTTTTAATAGTGTTGGAATAAAGTAGCAGTGACATACAGACGGACCGGGGATCCGTTTTCCGTCATTCAACCCTAAAAATGGGCCAGTAAGTGAAGAATAAAAGAGTATGTCAAAATTAACCTTTTAACAGAGTGTTTAAGACATAAGTACCTTAGTTATACAAATATATACGAGTATATTTATGACATTTACATGTACAAAAATTATACGTATCAAGCATATTTTGTAACCAACTCCTAATCAAATATTAGATATGAGGGCCAAACTTGTCACATTTTCTGAGAACTCAACTCACTATCTCCTCAGTAATATTAAGTCTATTATATTTTTTATTTCCATTCAACTCCTCAAGCATGAGTTCGTCTCAGGAGACTATGATTAAAAACTCCTCAGGCATCTGCTTCTCGAGTATAGATAATAGTATTAAGGTCAAATTTTATGGTCAAAACTTAACAAAGGCTTGAAAATTGTGTACAGCCATTGACAGCGTAAAGCTCTTTGATAACACAAATACGTGCCCAGATCTACTAAGCCACGAAGAAGATCAAACAGATTTTATGTAAAGCGTGAAGTCCTCAAAATAAACATTTTACTGTAAAAACAGAAACATTGAATTAAGTTACATGGTAAGCTTTTAAAACTACAAATTACTAACTGTTCGTAACTAAAAAGTTTCTTTGTCATTAAAGCTTAGAAACGTTATATTCAATTTAATGTAATATATTATAATGTAAGGTATTATAATGTAACAAGATAAATCAGCTTCATACAGATTGAACCTAGTGTTAAGACACTCCGTTCCTCTTCTTCCGCTGAATTCTGGAGGCATTTCGTGTTGAGTGGCAGAACTCAACTCCGCACTAGGGATGCCAACATCGATGTCGAAGTTTTAACATAGATGTTGCATTAACTAAAACATCGTAACATCGCATCTACAGGTAGAATACATTTGTGGTTAAATCCTAAAAAATAATAGCCTAAAGGAAGATGGTGCAAATTTGATTTTAAAGTCACTAAGTTCAAGTGAGGTATCAGATGAAAGGGCTCTAGCTAAGCTCAGCTTAAATTTCAGAATAAGCTCGAAACCTCCAATTCTTGTACGGAACCCTCGGAGAGCGAGCCCGACGCACTTGTCCGATTTTTTTATTTATTGATGATATATGCAAAAGAAAATCGATGTTGGCTAAAAATGGTCCTGGTCGGTTACCAGGAGGCGCGGGTTCGAGTCCCGCTACGTTCAAATTTTTATACG
>DWAN01006717.1:0-10268 GCA_018230445.1 Heliconius hewitsoni | reverse complement strand
ATAAGTAAATAATTCTGTGGTTTAAGCGGGCGAAGCCGCGAGCGGGTCGCTAGTAGAATAATAAATGTACGAGATTGAATGAAAGAAAAGCATAAAGCGTTTATGAAGCAATGTTGAATTGTGAAAGAAGCCGATACCGTGGTTGACATACTATAGTTTCGACTATACTGGAGGAAAGTCATCTGAAAATCATGTGTACCTTGAAGGGTATGAAGAGCTCGATGACAGTGGACGAGATATGGAGAGACCGTAGAGTTTGGTGCTCTGTTCCCTCTATGACTACCTCGAAAAAAACTTTACATTTGTATATTTTTGATTTTTTACGTTTTGTTTGACTGAAAGCATAATATTTGTAACTTCAACTTTTTTTGGAGGAATGATTATTCTTATTTCAAGAGTCGTTTCGTCGTGGTGAAAGGGCATAAGTGTGTGACTGTTGCCGCGGTTGTGCGTTCGATTTCTACTCAGGGGAAAGAAATATTTAATATTTTCGTTTCCCTCTTACAGAAAAAAAATTAACTGTGCTTTAAAAACATCAAAACTGTTTGTCTACCAACCTAATAAAAAAAATATATTTAAAAATAGTAGACACGTAGTGGTACAGACGTCTGACTGTGATGACACAGTGCGGCGTTGAGCTCTTCCTCTCAATACGCAATGTCTCAATAATTGGGCAGCCTCTTTTCGCCCAATTTTCGAGAAATATAACGGAGTGTCTTAATTCCATAATCTCCCTGTCTATCTTTTCATATGTAGGATACAAGATGAAAGAGAAAAAAGGTTTGTTTATTTAAAATCATTAAGAATATTAATTAAAAAAATAAGAGTCATACAACTTTATTATTTACCCATTTTAATAGATAATTAAGAAAAATTTAACTATAAAACTAATACTTTAGTATTCAAACGGTTAGTGAGCTTATTCCGGATGTTTACTTCTGGCACGTGGTCGCGGATCCAAAAATATACCGCAACGATGCGTCGAGTGAGGGCGACATATGCGAGATAATGATATTTAGATTTTAACATAATTAATTTTTAATTTAATTTATTATTTATTAATTGGTTATTTTCAAAGAAAAATTGTATAGTCATTATTATTATTATATTAATATTTCGACGGTCCCCAGGTAAAGGAGTTAAAATGAAAACTTAAAATTTTTTTTTATTGCTGTTTTGAACGTTTGAAAAAAGTGTAGTTTTCGAACACCTTTAAGAAACGTATAAATAACTGTTTCACTTGGAGTTTTGAAAAAAATATTAAACTTACTACCTACATATCTTAGTAGTTTAAAAAAGTGATGAAAATATTTGCGATTTTTCATCTTTTCATACTTTACCTAGGGACCATCTATTCAAATTCTACTCGGGAGATTGAATTATTTTAAACAAAACACGGTGTTCAGTTCCGCCACTCGATGTTGTGAAAATAGTGCAAAAAGAGGTGAACGGAGTGTCCTTTAACAGCTAGATTAGGGATACAACGTTAAGCTATATATAAAACAAAATACAATGTGATGTCATAAGTAACATTTTTACGCTACCAACATGCAAAAATAATAAAATAATTATAATATAATGGTTACCTAGAGATGAATCCCGGCTGATGCGTCACACCTTTGTATGCGATTTTTCATTTTCTATATTTTCTAAGGGGCCTCTACGTGTTGGATATTATTAATATATTAATCATATAATCAACGCAAGCAAAGCTGTGAGTGGAACTCTAGTATGTAATATTAGAAAGAAATTAAACTATAGTAATTACTACAATTATATTTAAATACAATTTTTCTACTTTTTTTAAAATATTGAAGCTACAACAAAGACACTTCAATAATGAAAAATGCGGCAAAACCGAATGACCTGGCTCGCTCTAGTAAGTTTGTTTTTTTTTAATGAACGGATTCTATATCAGAAACCTATTTTTGATCGAGAGAAATATTTATATAAAATATTTATTTGTTTATGCGAATAGAAGCTTATATCTAACTTTCATAGTATTTATATAATCTTTTTTAAAGAAAATGATGAGGGCGTCATGGCGTCAAACATGCGACTATGTGACAATGGTTGTGGGTTCAATTTCCGATCGGAGGAATGAAATATTTAATATATTAATTTTATAGCGCTAGTAAAGAGGTAAAAAACCGGCGTTGAGTTCCACCTCACAACACACAATGTCTTAATAATCGAGCGGAAAGTGTGAAAGGAAAGAATTCATACACGTTTTGATTAATTTCCTACTCGGTGAAAGTACTAATTTTTATTTCCTCTCCACTCAATACTCGAAAACACGCGGTGCTGGGGAAACTGAGTGTCTTAACACTAGCTTAACTAAGCCTACCCAGTTATATGCGGGAAACAGAATGCACATAAAAAATATCTTAAATTTATACGTATATATATATATATATATACGTACATACAAATCTTTACTAGCTCTTAGCTAAATTAAATACATAAAAGCTCTTATACTTTAAGCTTAATGATGGCATTACAGTCATTAACCAAATTGACTGGGGCACTACATTAAAATCTATGTTAATTTGTGGTGTGAGCTTTGTAAACATTAGAAGCCACAAATGTTTTATTTTAACGCAACGTTAACAATTTACAACGAAAAATGAAGATTTGATGAAAAAAATATTATCGGTCAAGTGCGAATCGGATTCGACTGCCAAGGTTTCCGTGCTCATTTCATAATCGGGATTTATAAAGGTTTACAAATTTAAGTTTGGGAGCATATGCACTAAATTTGTCTTAAATTACCTAGCAAAATAATTTTGTTTCTTATGATATACCGCAATATTTCCAATTATTTAACTTTATTTTTTAACATACGAACTCGTTTATTGTCAAATTTTATAGTAAAACTATGGAATTCTATGAAAATTATGAAATAGAAAACAATCAACTCAAAGTTCCTACTACGTTCTGACTAAAAGAAGATAATATTTAAAAAGTTTCAACCTTACGGTTTTCTCTACCTATGATTAAGTAAAACTAATGTATCACAAGCTACGTTTAAACTATAATTGTAAATTTGACTCTAACTTACTAATTTGTACCAATTTCGTTACATAACTCGCAGCGTTTATTTGCGCCAAACACATTATATTCATAAGAAAACTGCATACAGTGCTATTTTATCACTAGTTTCTCACATAAGAAACGCGCAAAAAAGCGAAGATAAAAGAAAAAACTTTGAATTTTTTTTTCACACTACACTCCCCTCTGACGCGCATTCCGTAGTATTTTGGTATTTGACTCGAGCAGGGACAGATTGGGCACGATTCAGTAGTGCGCGAGCGCACCGCGTTATTGATCGTGAAGTTGTAATAAAAATAACAATAATTAATAATAAATAATAAAATAACAATAACATAAAAAACTCTCTGAAGGTATTAAAAAAAAACATTTATTAAATAATTTTATATACAGTGTATGTGTGATGGTTGCCCCGATTGTCCGATTCTGCGCGCGTGACCGTATACGAATTTAATGAAAAAACAGTGATTGTATACGAAATTGGATTTTTAGATACCGTTATTGATATTTGGTTAGCGTATTGGGTGCGTGTTTGTTTTGAAAATTTAAATACAGTATCAAAATTCATATGAAGAGTGGAGTGAATAATATTATTTTTTGGTTTAAATCCTCAAATATGTTACCTACATACATTTATACGTTAGAGTACCGATTTCTGTATAAAAATAGTTTAAAACAATAAAAAAAAACCGTTTAAACAGAACTAACAACCAATTTATCAGTTCAAAAGTGACTCAGTCTAATAAAACCAGAGTACCAATCCTATAAACGTGGAGTATTTTAAGACGACCAGAGCGATGTATACACAAAATGGCTGAAACTATTATAAGTAACAATTTGTTTATTTATATTGCCGTCTCACTCTTAATCCCGATGGCGGATGAGGGGTTGGCGAAGATATACGAAGATCCCCGAAGCTTTACGAAGGATCAAAAACGTTTGACGAGGGAGTATCACTTAAGGCAGGGTGCTTTGCGAGGGTTGATCGTGAGGCCGGGGAAGAATTATGATTTGCAGCAGGTTGAAATGTTTTTGGGTATACCGTACGCTGCTCCACCTGTCGGGACGTTGAGGTTTATGCCACCTGGTTAGTTCTTTTTCCCATATTTGAAATTTATTATTATATTGTTCCTAAACTTTATATATAGAAAGGTGGGCAGAAGAACCTAGTATTAAGACACTCCGTTACCTACTTTCCGCTCAATTTTCGCGGCATGAAGATAATTCATTCTCTTTTGTAAATAAACCTACAACCGTGTTTGTAGTTGCACACAGTACAACTCTACCTTAACCGTCTCAATTTATATTAGCAACATTTTAGTTTCTTCTTTATTATTGTGAAACGAAATACAATGTTAGATCTTACAGCTCACGAACTAATAAATATAAAATGGGTAGAAAATGGCAAATTGTCTCGTATCGTTCTTTATTTTCCGCCAAAGATTTATGTGTATAATTCTCTTCTATAAACACGAATCTTATAGATTCGATTTCCACTCGATGGAATGATTTTAAGTTATTTTTATAACGCGACGTTGTTTCTCTGCTAAACAGTATACATGCAATGTCTTGATTTCAAGTGCAAAACGGAGAAAATAAAGTTTATTGAGTGACATTAAGTGTTCTCTGTGTGTCATAAATAGTCAAGCTTAAAAATAAAATTCTCTTGAGCAGAATTAGAAATTATAGTCATGAAATCTAGTCACATTTAAATATAATTACAATAATTGAAAATTCTCATTAAGTCTATTACGAAGTTTTCTCTTTTTCTTTTTATTTCAACAATCCAAGCTCCACAATGAGAAATAAAATTATGAACGACTTTAATTTTTCAACATTTATACAATATTATGTTAGTGTAGTTTCAGTTGCTTCACAATTCTAACGCTATTTTATTAAATGTTAAGGTTTTTGTGTGGACTATTATTTTTTTATACTCTGCTTCTCTTTGTGTCAGTGTTTCTATCTGTCTTTTTATATCTGTATTAAAGTTGAATACAATACAAAGATCCTTTTGATACTTCACAGCGTCTGACTGTACACATGACAGATGTGGGTTCAATTCCTATTTGGTAGAATGATTATATTTAAATTATTTTCACTTCCCGGCTCTGGTAGACAAAGCGCAGCGTTAAGTTCCGCCATTTAAGGCGATCTTAGATATTAGGCTGAAACTGAATAATTAAGATTCTGAATATTAGGTTCCCATTGCCTATCCTAAGCGAGACAAAGCGTGAAGCTGCTTTTTTGCTTTCCTTATTCACGTTGAATAGTTTAGTATTTTCGTATAAAGTGAGTTATTTAATTATTATTTTAATAGCTTCAACCATGACCTCTGTAAACATAGAGTACTTTACGTTCAAATATCCAAGCAAAACAACGCATTTAAATATATTTTGATATACATAAGTTCTAAAAGAAAAAACAAAAACTTTTCCCGAAACAACCTGTAATTTCACGCATTTGGGGAAGTCCGAAATTTTTTAACGAATTCTAATGATACGCTCCTCCGAATAACGCCACTTGAATTCTCTTTGTGCGCCGACACAAAGCACCAATGAGGGTACTTATTAAGGAGCTTGAAAGAATGACATGAAACAACGTTGCACGAATGTCTCGATTTACGTAATAATGTAATTAAACTTAATTTTTTGTGAATATAATATACCTATGCTTAGTTTAGTTTAACCCTGTATTCTGTATATAGTAGACTGGGCTGAGGGAACCTATTGTTTAGACATTCCTTTCTTCAGCATCGCTAAATGTTCACGACATTTGCTAAGTAGCGGATCTTAACGCCGCGCTATGTCTAGTTAAGAGAGCGAGTAAATGGAGATAATTCGTTCCCCAAGTGGGAACAGAACCAAAACGAAATAATATTTCATCAAATTTTCTCCACATAACCCACAATATAACTAAAACGAAAATATGAATAGTGTTCGATTTCACCTCTCAAAGCGTGAGTCAAAAATAAGTATTGTTTTGACCAGGATTTGAGCAACTAACCTTAAATTCGTTTTGAGATTTTTTTGATGATAAATTTTAACTACTCTGACTGGAAGTGTGCTCGATAGATAGACTACCGAAAACAAAATATTTTTTTAAATTTGCAACTATAATTTCTAAGATTAGTTCGTTTAGCCATTGAAATTCATAAGTTTTAAAATATTAGTATTAATAAAATAGATAATTAAAATAATATTAATATGTATAACTGTATATTTACCTAAAAAAATAACAATATTTTTTCTTTCAGTTAGTGCGCCTCCCTGGCCCGGCACTAAAATGGCAACACACTTTGCACCCGTATGCCCACAATCTTTGCCCATCATAAAGAAAGGAAATCCACCGTCTATGGGAAGACAGCACTATTTGGGTAGATTAAGACCATTTCTAAAGCAAGAATCAGAAGACTGCTTGTATTTAAATATATATGTTCCATATCGAGGTAAGCTATGAGACTGTATTGATATATTTCTTTTATGACGGGGTAGACAAAGGGAATTCAATGTTAAGGCACTCCTTGGTAGTTGGTGCTGGTGGTGCTGTGTGTTGAATATCGGAATTCTACGAAGCGAGGAAAGTCAAAGTCAAATAATATAATTGAAATAATTCACTCTCTCAAGAGGGAATTGAAATAACAACGTCCGTGTTTACAGTCAGGCGATCAGGCACTGCGCCTTGACGTGTTCCTCTATATTCCATAAATATATAAAGAAATAGTTAATTTTTTTTTAATATAACTAATATACGTCAATTGGGATTTGAACCTGTATACCACAATTTCAGCACATATCACGCAAAGCTTTTCTAATACAATAAACTGAACTGTTTATGAGCTATTAACACATAAATAAACAAACGCAAGCCTAGCGAAAGTTAAATATCACGCTGCTTTGTAAACATCACTGTACGTTAGTGTAAACACTTCAATTAAACAAAATGAAGTGTTGTTAACTACATACGAGTATATCTGACAAATATGTTACTATCCGTCGGAGACGGTAGTGGGTTCGATTTCGACATTTAAGAGTACAAATTATTTTTATTTAGTCGCTCTGGTAATAAAACAAATAACGCCGTTGAGTTTTGCCAGTCAACACGAATGTCTAGAATTTTCGATAAAAACTAGGAAATGGACTGTTAAATTAAAACTAGATTTCACCTGTCTTCCATACTACATGCCTTATATAGAGCACGAAGCTAAAAACGTTCGGAACTCCATAAACAAAAAGCAAACTAACAAACATAAAAAAACCTGGATTGGGCAGATAAAATTTACTGATTAAACACTTTATTCTTCTCTTTCTATCTGAAAGTTACTGTTTTAGGCGACAATTTCTGTTTAGTCCTAGTTCAATGGTAAATATAGACATCCAAAAGCCCTTAGGCGTCCAAAAAAATATTAAAGAATAATACTTTAAATAAATTAGCTTCACGCTGTATCCCGCACACAGTAGGATAAGCAGAGGGAATCTGGTATTAAGACACTCCGTTCCCCACTTTCTGTCAAATTTTGAAGGTATTGCGTGTTGAGTGGCAGAATTCAAAGTCGCACTTCGCCTCGGCACTGGAGCAAAGAAATGAAAATGAATATTTAAGTAAATATTTCATCTCCTCGAGTGGGGATCGAACCCACAACCAGTAGGTTTTACAGTCACACTTCGCGCCGCTGCGCCACGACTGGCCTCAATACTTTAATATATAATAATACTCCTGGTAATTTTCTGGTAATAAGTATAAAACTGAATATCTTTAAAGTCAACGTTGAAAAGTGAACACTAATTAATTTGAATATTTTTTTTTTCTTCGTTCTGGTATCGAGATAAAGCGCGGCGTTGGGTTTTGTCATTCTCTCTCTCTGCCTACCCTGCTACATGCGGGATGCAGGTATAAGCTGGAGAAAAAAGAGAATATAATATGTCAAATTGTCAAACGTACTGCTATCATGGAAAATGGAGCCATTATCCAACTGTAATCGCAACTTCTATTTGGTAAAATAAATCATTACAATATCCTGCTTTAGTAGAGACGGAAGACGTAGAGTGGCGTTGAATGACTGAAGACGCAATGTCTCGAATTCCTATGGAACATGGAGAACGATGCAATTTGACATTAGATTTTTTTTTTAGTTTCACACAACATCCTGCATATAGCAGAGTAGGAAGACGGAACCTTTTGTTAAGACACTCTGTTCCCATTACGACACTTCTGTTTTCACACTTTCCGCCGTATTGAGTAGCGAAAATTAGGGTTGCGTAGTGCTTCGTCACCAGAGCGAGGAAATGAAAATATTAAATATTTCATTACCCAGAATTGAAATCGAACCTACAACTGTCACGTTTACAGTCACACGCTTATACCCCTGCATCACGACGGCCCCAAAACAATAGGCAGTAAAGTGAAATGTTCCATGAAATACTTAAAACGGGGTCAGTTCCATTCATTTCATTCATTTACTCAACACTATTTCAAGATTTTAGGTAAGCTAGTACTGACGTTGATGGACACAGCGTTTGCGTTCTAAACTAAATTTTTAAACATTATTTTAACCAAAAATTCTACATTTTGTTCCTAGTAACGTATAATATATGTATCTAGGTCAGGATAGGATCAGGTTTTTCCTTGTAATTTTAGGAGATTTTGGGATCATTTTAATTCTACCATGATATCCTAACATTTAAATGGAAATTATTTTCTAATATTATTGTATTATTACAAGCAGAATGTTAGTATATAATTAACTATTGAAGTATAATATATATTTTTTAAGTCTTTATTTATTATTTTTTCTGCTCACGCGCGGCTTCGCCCGCTTGTTTCGTTATACGAATATTCATTTCAGTGTAATTAAAAAAAAACAATCAATATTTAATTACTTCGAGTGGGGATCGAACTATCCACAACCACTCGCCGCAGTCACAGTCTGCTGTCTGTCTGTTTATGATTCTGCGCCATAATTTGGGAGGCCTCTCAAAAAAAAAATTATATATTTTTATACTGTTATGCACTAAATAAATAGTTTTTATTTAATATTTGAGATTTAATTTGATTTTGCTAGGTACAAATGTGGTATTAGAAGAATATTTAGTTATTTCACAATATCCATCTATGTAGGTACGCGCATAACTGATGCGGTTTTTGCTGCGTGAATTCGGATATCATGAAAATTCCGGAATTAAAAATAGCCTATATTGTTCCACAATCCCCACAATCTTTCAATGTAAGCCCTTTAAAAATTGGTTCAGTTGTACCGGAGCTTAGAACAAATTAACAGAAAGAAAAATATTTTACAATTGTTTGTTATTGGTATTCGCGTAAATAACCATATATGTATACACACTTGGAAAAACACGGTTATTTTGAAATCATAAACAGACTCCTCAATTGTGTATATTTCTATGGATAAATAAAATTTTATATTATATTTCGGTTGAAACGCAGAAAACCACTAATTTAGTGGCTGCATTGAGTCTTGCTAAATTAATTGAGTTATTAAAAAAATCAAATTCAACTACAGCTACCTCTTTGTTGATTTCTAGACGGACAGACAGATGGATAACAATATATACGGATAAGTGATTCTGTAAAGGTTCCTTTTTACTTTTTGAGGAACTAAATCCTAAAAATTACGTAAGTAATATTCTTTTTCTGGTCCTTTCCTGTCATTGCTACAATTTATTGACAGCATAATTACTGAAGTTTGAGATTCGTCTCAACCGTAAAAAAACAATCAAACTTAAGTAACATCCATTAAAGAAACGCCAACTTTCTTTGAAATTTCCAATTTTTTGTTATTTTATTTTAAGTAAAAATCGATAGTTAAGTATTGAAATATGTTTCGAGCAATTTTATAGATGACGTATACTTAGAGATTAGAAACAGATTCTAGTTTGTAGGTAATTAAAGAAAAATCTTAGCAATAATCTATTAGTGGTAGAAATTTCTACAAATCTCAAAACAAAATTTAAAAAAAATTAAGAAGTCGAAATTTTGACATAGCTTGATAAGAAAAATCTAAAATTTCACCTCAGCCAATTGGAAAGTTGACGTTTCGAACACTTTGCCATCCGTGGTCAGGATTAGACTAAAGTCTACTAGAATAGAAAAGGTTTTATAAAAATAAAATAAAATATATCAGCTTCCCGTTGTATCCTGCAAGCAGCTGGGTAGGCAGAGGGAACCTAGTGTTAAGACACTCCGTTCCCCACTTTCTG
>DWAN01006716.1:0-10268 GCA_018230445.1 Heliconius hewitsoni | reverse complement strand
ATATATATATATATATATATATATATATATATATATATATATATATATATAATCACGATTTAAAATAAATGTAGGTAGTTATAACTTATAATATTAATATGCTAATGGCGTCAATCGTTTTATCCAGTGTTTGTTAATTATGCATTTAGCAATATCGACATTAAATATTTGAACGGATTGACGGAGAATTTGCTTAATTAACAAAGCCTACAGCCTACTATTATCATTTTACATGATAATTTCTATATATAGAGTTTAATCTGAAATCTAAAATCATTTTATTTAGTGCTTCATTTGATTAAATTGTAAATAGTTTCCATTAATTTACACGTGATATTAATTTCGATAGTAGTAGTGAATAATGATAGCACGCTGTCAGTATTATTACTATAATTTTTTCTCTTCCTGTATCCTTCTTTATTTTCTCTATAATAAATATATTCGAAAATCTAATTTAAATAAGTTTAAAGTTGTTTCAAAATTGTCCTTGAATACTTGAGACTCATATATAAGAAAAACTACTTATATAGAATACTCACACAATATCTTAAAATAAGCAAAAGAAAAGAGTAGAAGTGACAACTACAATCAGTTCACTTATTGATATTGATTTTTTTATTAAAATTTCAAGCAATAAAAGAATAAGTAACTTTAATTTTGATACATACTTGTAGACAAGAATACATTTAAAAAAATTATAATATGTTCATACATATAACTAACCAATGTAAATATGTACTATAAATTGTATACAATACAAAAAACACAACAAAATAAACTTAAAGCCAATTCATTTACTTGAACAAACACAATTTCTTCTTTCAGCCGCGCCGTTGAAGTATTCGTGAACATTAGCATAACAAGAGATCTAAATTTCACCATCATTTAACTGCGTAGAGCAGCCATTTGTTAACAACTCGCTCTCAACTACCTTTGTTACACTTGGAACTTGGTTTAGTGGTTCAAAGTTAGTTTAGTTCAAAGAGTAAGCACGAGTATACCAAATAGAAAGACCGTCTCACCATTCGGTTCCTTTTTACTTTCTACAGTCATGTTCGTTTAAATTTCTTGTCGTTTCACTTGAGTTTTTACTTCACTTTGTGCTATTTTAGTCGTAGTTTATGTGTTACTTCTGTTTGTTTTGTTAGGAAGTTTCGATCAGGTGGAAGGAAACTGTTTTTGTTGTTTTGTTTTATTGTAATTTCTTAATTCTGTTTTCTGCTGTTTGATTTGTCGTGATTTTAGTTTATTTATTTGATAAAGTTCAATATATTATAGTAATTATCAAATGCTAAAGTTTGTGGGTTCAAATTTAACGTTTAGAATTTAGGCTGCGTGTTAATAGCGCTTTTTTCCACTGTCTATCAATTTAGTAACATTTCTTTATATGGCATATATAAATGTGTGTGCGGGATACAGCGTGAAGCTGATTTATAAATAACATATGTAAAGAAAATTATTAATTTCTTTAATTTTAATAATATAATTCCTGTCTATAGTAACATGATTATATACTACACAAAGTATGATTGGATATGGACTGACATGACGCTGCGGACTGTCAGAAGAGATCATTTAAAATAATTTGCTTAATATAAAAAGTATACAATTTTGTTATTTTAATTTTTTTTATAATAGTTATACACATTTAATGTCATTTCTTTTACAGAGAAACTCGAACGTGTATTTAATTGATATTATCCAAAATTAGTTATATATTTACATTATAAAGCGACATTGTTGTATATTTTTGACGTGAATACATTTATTAACTTGCTACCATACGGAGGCAATCCAAAAAACCTTATGATAACAAAATCGGGGAGTACAGTTTGGTCTTGTAGATTCAAAACTACATACAGAATAAAATTATACTGGATAGCTAAAGAATCTAAGAACTTATAACAAATAAACGAGAAGAGTGACACATCGCTCGCGGTGAAGGAGAAAGCGACTCCATTTTGAGGTTATTTTGTTGTAAATCGAGATTTACAATTAGAACAACTTTTGACTCAGGAAAGCTATGAAGTTACTAAAGTAGCTTAAAGAAGTGACAGTGACTATCATAGTGTTTAAAATAAAAAAAACAATTACCAAAATTATGTAATGTCGGTCCAAAAGCCAAATTCAATCCAACACAAATATCGTATACAGTTGGAAAGGACTTTTCAAGAATAATCAAATGATAATAATAAAATATCATATGATCGAATGAAGCAGTGCCGGGAGCGAACCTAGAAAAATAGTGATAAGACACTCCGATCCCATTTCTTAATGGGAACACATCATCACTTCCATTCCGCATTTTCCGCCGAACTCTATAGTCGTTGCGAGTTGCGTGACGGAGCTCAACGCTTTAATACGATACCAGAGCGAGGAAATGAAAATATTAATAAATTTTCCTCGAGTTGAAATCGAACCCTGAAACCTGTCGCGGTTAAAGTCGCTCGCTTGTGCCCCTACTCCACGAATGGCCTCTTTGTTTTTATATTATAAACTAAAAAGACTATATGCAGTCGGACCTTATTCTTGTAGCTTGGCAATTAAAAATATCTTTAAATTATATTAGTACCTAGTAAGTACTTATAAGATAGCGAAATTAATGATTGTAATGGAGTGAATACTATCAATAGTTAAGCAGCCACCTCATTTGTCTTTACCACCCTTATCAAAGATTTTTTTTGTTAGAGGTTGGTCAGGGAAGATCTCTATTGACCCCGTTTGCAATTAGGAACTCGTAAGGCAAACATCAAAGTGATGTAGGTCTTAATGAATCCCTTTTTGATTTCAATTTGTTTTTTTGCTGAGAAATTGGCTTTTGCAGTTTCTTATTCTGTTCGGTTGCGACAAAAACCTGTGTTTTATGTCTACGTTAATGAGATATTATGAATGTAGCTTTGTATTAGGTGCTTAAAAAATTACTAATAGTAAAAAACTTAAAAAAAAGTCTAATAAGAATTTTTTTGCAAGCAAAATCAGAAAAAAAATACTGTTTATTATGTGTATAACAGTGTAGACAACCATAAATAATATCAATTAATTCTCCCTTAATACTTTGATTAGTTCAATCGGGTGAAGCTGTAGTGCGCTAGTTTTAGATAAAGTTTAAGCTGACACTAATCAAATGAACAAAATAACAAAATGTTGATAGTTCACTAGGTTCCCAGGTTCTTTCTGCCTACCGTAAAAAAAACAAGAAAATTTCGTGGTAGCATTATACGATGCTGCCACTATTTGTACAAATACGTTTGTATATTGCAATTTAAAAAGAAAACATTTACTTTTAACATTCAACGTGTGCGATGGTTTCTGACAAGAATAAACGTTCTCCTTTAAAGAAATAGAAATTTAAGTAAAAGTTTAGGTGTTAGGTAGTTTATGTGTAAGAATATTTTCTATATGAAAATATTTGTTACAAAATTTCTGAAATATTCATAGACCTTTTTGAATTTTATTTAAATGGAATACAATGCTTGAAAATTAGGATTTATATTTTCAAGCATTGTATTCCATACACACCAGGCCGTCGTAGCGCAGGGGCTCAAAGGTTATACTGTAACGCAACGCTCTGGCACCAAGTAAAAAAAAACCCGGTGTTGAGTCCCGTCACTCCACACGCAATGCCTCGAAAACTTAGCGGAAAGTGGAGAACGGAGTGTCTTACTTAATACTAGGTTCCTTCTGCCTATACTGCTGTAATCAGGATACAGTGTGAAGCTGACAATGTTTAACATATACATATATAGTCACTTATAACATCATTTTATTTGGTTATTTGAGTACCTTATGTGATAAAGATAAGATAAAAAGTTTTTATTACACACTTTATAAGATAAATTACACAAAAGAAAGCAGTACCATGTAATACAAAAGTACTTTCATGGCAACCAATCGAAGTTTTGAAAGGATACAACTAAGTCTATGGATATAATTATTTTTGCTTGATAATTTCTAAAGATATCTCATCTTATAAATTGATTTTCTTTTATATTACGTGTTAACTATCTTTTATATTAATAAAGCTTTTAAATTATTATTTTTTTCACGCTACAAAATACAGTAAAAAATATTACATAAAAACTCCATTCTCAAACAGAGAACCGAACAAAACGTTAAATTCAAACAGACCAGTGAAAAAGCTTTATAATTTTTTTAGAAAACGTACGTACTCGTACCTACTGTAAATAAAATGAATACCTATTATACTCTTTGTAGTAGTTCAGCAATAATTTAAAGAGGTATTGCAGAAGGAGAATTTGATATGAATGCCGCATGCATACCGCATAGCTCAATAGTTTATGACTTCGTTTGCAGTGGACGTTTTGAAAGCTTAGCGAACAATATTTACTCGAAGCTCTGTATAGATAGGTTACTTTTCAAGAAGCTTTCTTTTTATAAGATTTTTATTATCAGGTCCACTGTATCCCCTGCACACAGCAGGGTAGGCCGAGGATACCTAGTGTTAAGACACTCCGTTCCCCACTTTCTGCCGAATTCTGAAAGCATTGCGTGTTGAGTGGGAGAACTCAACGCTACGCTTTGCTTAGCACTAAATTTCCTCTGCCTACCCTGCTAAGTGCAGAATACAGCGTGCAGCTGAGAATTATGATGGATTTTTTTTATTTCTCGACTTCGTTACATTGAGCTCTACGGGGTAAAAAGAAACACCTCTTAAGCAAGAAGAAAGTAGATAAGGGAGTCACTAATCATTAAGATCTCTCTGTCTAACCATAGTATTAAAGTGTGAATGTCTATCCAACTATCGGCAGTTGGCCGGAACGGGTACTGTTTACAAAGTCTATTAAATTGTAAATATACGAGAGCAGCAGTATTTCACCGATAGTGTTTCGGCGAGAGGTAAATAATAGTCATAATTTATCAAACTCTCCTGCGATGCTGTGTTAAGTATTGCAGTAGAAAAAGATATAAAAAGATATTGCAGTAGAAAAATATATTAAATTTCTACTGCACCTATTAAAATCAGCTTCACGGTGTATCCCGCACACAGCAGGGTAGGCAGAGGGAACATAGTGTTAAGATCCCCATTTTCTGCCGAATTCTCTCATTGCGTGTTGAGTGGCGGAACTCAACGCCGTGCTTTGCTTCGACGCCAGAGCGAAAAAATGGAAATACAAATTTAAGTAAATATTTCATCGCCTCGAATGGTGATCGAGCCCACAGCCAGCCGGTGTTTTTACAGTCACGCTTTGTGCCCCTGTGCCACGAATGGCCTACTGTACCTATCTTATATGAATATCTTTTAAAAAATAAATGAGTAGTCCGTTGTCGCCAAAAGAATAAATTGTAAATTATAATAATTCAAATTTTACAAGACCAGACGTGGCCACAGGGGCACAAGCTTGTGACTGTAAACGGGACAGGTAGGTTCAATCTCTATTTGAGGAAATGAAATACTCACTCTGGCGTCGAGGTAAAGCACGGAATTGAGTTTCGGCACTCACCACGCACTGCCTTCAGAATTTGATGGAGGTACAGAGCGGAATGTCTTAACTCTAGGCGCTCTGCCTAACCTGCGACATGCGGGATACAGTGTGAAGGTAATTAAAAAATGTCAAGTAATAAATAAAAATTCCATTTACAATGTGTCATTACAAACTTTAGTGATAAGGGACACTTGAACATGACTTATTTAACAAACTTACTTTATATAGTATTTTAACTCATTGCTATCTAAGTATTTTCTGAGTGTCATATAAATAGTTCCAGTAGAAGTAGCAAGCACTTCAATAAACAAGTCGTAACAAACTATGAAACCTCCATTCGATTGCTCTAACAGTTTCTCACTTTGTATATTTGTTTGTTTACATCAATTCTATTAAATGTTGTACATTCTATGAATATTTATATATACTTTGTTACGTTTTACCTTTTTACATAAGCAGAAATGCAAAAAAAACACATCACATCACATTAAATTAAATTAAATTAAATCAGCTTCACGCTGTATCCCGCTTACAGCAGGGTAGGCAGAGGGAAGCTAAGTATTAAGACACTCCGTTCCCCACTCTCTGCCAAATTCTCATTGCGTGTTGAGTGGCAGAATCCAACGCCGCGTTTAACCTCGACGCCAGAGTGAAGAAATGGAAATATATATTTAGGTAAATATTTCATCTCCTCGGTTGGGGATCGAACCCACAACCAGTCGGTTTTACAGTCACACTTTGTGCCACTGCGCCACGACTGGCCTCAACTTATGAAATATTTATGAAATTATTTTATGAAATTTAAATTATATACTATAAGAATATTTTTTATTATAAATCTTTTTATGTATCCATAATATCTAAACAAAATGGTGCTCTACGTTTTCATATCTTAAATTTAGCTCTAAGGTGATAAAATATAGGTCTGGATAACGGAAATAGAGCCAGGATGTACCGGAAGCTGTGAAGACTGTCAGAGACTGCCTTAAATGGACGGCGGAGATTGGGGACGGTTGGTGGGTATTAATTTAAAAATATTCTTCAATGCCACAGTAGATTTATTTTTATTGATTGAGGCTGCTGTATGCTGGATACAGCGTGAAGCTGATATATTTATTTTATGTTTTTTTTATGACTTGTAGAAAAAATATAGACTTGAAAAATACACTTATTTCTTGACTTAAATTTTTTAATATAATTTTACCCTAAATGAGATTCAACATTTAAATTTATATTTTCATTTCTTCGCTCTGGTGTCGAGGCAAATTGCGGCACGCAATGCCTCCAAAATTCAGCTTAAAGTGGGGAACGGAATGTCTTAACAGTAGTTTCCCCAGGTTAAATAGGTAGTTTTTATTTAACTAATTTTCGAGTTATGTGAATTCGTGTTATTTATCTAATGATACCTAATTAGTTTAGAAGTGATTTTATAAATTCTTGCAATTATCTGGTGATTGCAAGCAAAGCCGAGAGAAATAACTAATAATGTTTACATACTTATTCAGAAAATGTATAAAGATTTGAAATATGCGAAGAAAGCTCTTTCATTTGATACCGTACACGACACCGTAGAGATTATTTTTTTAGTTCTTTACTTTAAGTCCCCTAGAGGGTGCTAGTTAACGTCGACGTGTATTCCTTAACCAGCGGAAGATAAAGAGCCCTCTAACGACACCTCCTTTGTCTAATTATGATTACTAGTGTAGAGGGTATGAGGAAACAGATGAACATCCAACCCACATGCATACATACAAATAATTTAATACAGTTTACGTTTTTTTAGAAAATATATAAATATTTGAACGTAGTTTGAAACCGCGCCTCTTGGAAACCGTCCAAGCTCTCTTACTAATTAAACTATTCATACCACGTATGGTTTAGTTTGTTGGTCCACTATGTTAAAATTTTTATATTTTCTAAAAAAAATTTTTCTCTCATATACCCTATTCATTTTGGCATGACACAATATGTAAACAAAAAAAAATACTATCTCTAAAAGTGTTATGTAACTTTTTTATATCTATTTATTTTATATAAATGTTGAGAACCTCAAGTACCTAGGTTAGAAGTCTCACGTTACATAGAAGGTCTTACCTCAGCGAGAACTAAGTCGCCTTTATGCTGCGTCTAAGCGATTAATATTAAGTAGTTAGTGAATACAACTTCTTGAGACTTGAGAGTAATACAAATAATTAAAAAAAAAAAGTTCATGCTTTTTGTAAAACAGAAAATTTTGAACGTAGTTCGATTTGAAACCGCGCCTCTTGGAAAACATCCAAGCGCGCTAGCCAATTAAACCATACATTCCACGTATGGTTCAGTTGGTTGGCCCATTACGTTCAAGTTTTTATGTTTTCTAATTTTTTTTTTACTTTCCCTATTCATTTTAGCATGACACAAAATGTAAACAAAGAAATACTGTATCTAAACTGTTATGTAACTTTTTTTATTTCTATTAAATTTGGTCCATGTTTACTTATGTTTAAAAATATAAAAAAAATCTACATAATAAAAACAAAATAATCAGAAAACAACTTTACACTTAATTAAACAAGAAACTGAGGAAAAACAATAAAGTAATAACGAAATCATAACAGTACTAGATTATGAACAGTTTGACCGATAGTAAAAATGGTTAGTATGAACGGTATGGCTCAGTGGTCAGAGCGCCTGGTCGGTTTCCAGGAGGCGCGGGTTCGAGTCCCGCTACGTTCAAATTTTTATACGTTTTCTAAATAAGTATGGTTAGTATAATCTTGCCGATGTCGCTACATCACATTTTAATGTAAAATGTCCACAGTTCCTGTGTTCTATAATTTATTAGAGAAATTTATTTTTATACGTATTAAAATGCGTCTCAAGTTTGAGTACTTTTGTGTTGAGGCTTTTGTGTGGTAGAAAATAATCTATAGTACATTTGATATCGTGTATTTATATGTGAGAAGAAACATTAATAGATCTGAAATTTGATTTATAAATTGTGAAATTTGATTTAAAAATATTTATTATTTATATATTCCTTTCTTTTCACTTCAAATTTTATATAATTGCACATTGCACATGTGCAATTTTATATATTTTTTTAATATAATTATAAAATATTTTCTTTATCGATAAAATCGATAAATTTAATTTATAATTTTTATTAACTAATAAGTTCTATAAATATAGTTTAATAATACTATTTTCATCCATAAACCCATACATATTTATTTATTTAATATACTATACCTTTTTTTTATTTGTTTACCTTTTGACTTATGCCTTTGTGAATAGGTTATATTTGTGGAATAACACTTTAAAAATGTAAAAAATATATGGTTTGCAGGCAAAGACAGACTCCATACTAACAAGAGATTTTTTTTTTAATTTTTAAATATAATTTCCACTCGTGGAAATGAAATATTTAATATTTCCATTTTCTGCGCTCTGGTGTCGATGCAAAGTGCGGCATTGAGTTTTGCCATTCAACACGCAACGCCTCCAGAATTTGGTGGAAAATAGCGAACGGAGTGTCCTAACACTAGGTTCCTACTGCCTATTCTGCTGGGTGTGGACTACTGTGTAACGCAAAAAAAAACCCTTATAAAGAATCAAATCTATATAATCATCTCGTTTACAATCAGACGCTGGCCACAACGTTCTCAATACTAAAGTAATAAATAGTGATACATATATCTAATTCGCCACAATAAAACAAAGGTAGCGTGAACAATGGAATCTATACAATAATCTTAATAAAAGCCAATACAATGCCAAGATTGGTCAATCACGACCCGGAATGGATTCGTATTAAGTACCGAGACATCCATGAATAGAACAGTTTGAATAATAAAAGTAGGTAAGAAAAGTCAGTTTTACGCTATAGCGTGAAACTGATTTTATACAGCGTATTTATCTAGCGTGAAACCGCACACCTACTGTGTTCAGGATATATCCTGCACACAGAAGGTGTGCGGGATATAGCGTGAGGCACAGAGAATCTAGTGTTAAGACATTCTGTTTCCCACTTTCCGCTGAATTCAGGCATTGGAAGAGTTATACAGTATTATTTAGATAATTTAGATAATTTTTGTTAGACAAACGCTACAAAATAATTAATTAGGCATAACTAAACTTCGAACTATGTCTCGTCAGGCAGAAAGGTAAAGTATTGAATTGGTGTACTGTAATGTACTGCAACTTCATACATCAGTCCTAAATTTCTTCACCTTCACACTGTATCCTACAAATAACAGGAACCTCGTGTTATATATTAATCCTCATAAGCTTTCCATTCGTTGAAATGAATCTACAATCCTCATCCTTTATATTTAAATAACGATGCCGACATAATAACGATGAGTCATGACTACGTTATGATACTCCGATATCCACCTTTTGTCGAAATCCGCCACGTTGTATTTTACGTGGCAGGACTTAATATGGTCAGACTCACTGAAGACTACCACTACAAACTGATGAAGCATATTAACGGCAAGCTTCTGTTAAAGAAACTTATTGTAATAGATTCTCTGGATATAGAGGGTGCCTTCGATAGTGCTTGGTGGCCAACCATTAAAACCAGATTAGCTGAGGAAAGTTGCCATATTAACCTACGAAAAGTGATCAACAGCTATCTCCAGGAAGGTGACCGTAAGATATGTCGTGGCGAAATACGCCAAGAAAACCACAAAGGTCTGTGTGCAGGGCCTGATAGGAGGCCCAAAACCCGGGAACCACCTACTTGACTCCTTGCTCGAGGAATTGGAGCATATACAGATATATTGTCAGCGCGCTGATTAGCTGGCAAAACAAGCAACCCATCTTAGAAAATGGTCGGGT
>DWAN01006715.1:0-10269 GCA_018230445.1 Heliconius hewitsoni | reverse complement strand
ATATTTCATTTCCTCGAGTAGGGATTGAACCCACAACCAGTCGATTTTACAGTCATACTTTGTGCATCTGCGCCACGATCGGCCTCAAAAAAATAAAGATACATTTCATTAATTTAACATTATTACTTCTTGCGAATAAAATAGTATCAAATCATTAAAATATTTTATTTTTTTTTCATTCTTATCTTTGAATATTGGATTCTTCTGTTCCTGGCCATATGTGAAAAAAAACACTTTAAAAATAGAATTAGAAAATTATGTATTTAATGGATATATACATATTTCGTACTTAATCCGTAATACCGTCGACGTTGAGGCCGTCTTAGCGTAGTAGTACAGTATATGATTGTAGACGCAACGGTCATGGGCTCGATTTCAGGGAAATTGATTATTTTTATATTTTCGGTCTGGTAAGAAAATACCTCTTAATATTTCGCTAGAGACAGAATATTAGCTATATTCTATAAAGCTATAAAGGTAAAATAAATGCCGAAAGAAAAACTCAGTTCACTAAGCAGTAAGTCTTTACTCTTGCTGCTTAGCGAACTATGTTCCTTTTTTCCAATTTAAAGCAAACAAAAATAATCCCTATAAATATAAAGTACGTTAACGGTTACGATAAGCAGAACAAAAATATATTATTAAACAATACAGAAAAAGGAAAAAAGTTAGCCACATGGAATTGTTTTTTATTTTAATTTGTGTAAAGATTATTTGGAAAAAAGTAATAACATATGTATTATGAAATAAATACATATGTTATTACTGTTTTCCAAATTTAATTTTGAAATGTAACTTTGCTATCGACCCCTAGCCTAAAAATGCGAGTCGCGTCAGTCTCCCGAGACGAATCTAATTGCATTTTGCTGAGGTGAGCTCTGCACACTTCAGTTACTTTTTACTGCCATCTGCGCCAGATAATCAGATAATTTTGGGCGTGGAACGAACGTTTAAATGCTTGCAACCTTTGTATTACATTGTTAGAATTAATACATATTATTAACTTTGATATTAAGGTTTACGCCCAATTTTTTAAACATTGTATTTTGAGTAGTAATACCGAATATCGCAATTTGTTTTGTTTCTGATTGAGTAAAGAAATTTATTTAGAAATCAGTCCTTAGATACAAATTGAACCCATCATGGAAATGCTAATTGGATTATTATAGAAAAAATAAACAATTAACGTCTTAATTACCATTTTATTTCTAATAAAATAGCAGTAATAAATTTTAGTAACGAAGAAAACAAATCTTGAAGGCAGGATAGATAGAGGTAGTCTTCACCAATCTTTGGGTAACACCGCTTTATCTTCTTACCAGAGCGGTAATATGAACATAATTCATCTCCGAGTAGGTATCAAACCCACAACCATCACGCTTACGCCACACGACATCCCGGATACTTACATGTAAGCACATATAAGTATCCGAGATCCGGCATTTCTATAAACAAAACATTAAACAAAAAGATACCCCAATTACACATATAAAATATATTTACATACATATACACATTTCATACGATCCCAGATAGTTTGTAAGTTCAAACAAAAACTATGTCAAAGTGATGTAGCAAGGACATGCGGGTTTTGGGATTACGCGGCTAAGCGGCTAGTTCTGACACATGCCACCTGGTATTAACCGGCATTACAACGACATGGGGCCAATATGACACATCCGATAAATAATACGCAAACGCCCCTTAAACTATAATATGTTGATGTTCGTGTAATACTATATTTTATACTAATTATCTATAGAGTTCTATGAGTTTGAATTAAATACTCATATTTTTTTCTGACGCCATCATGGTAAAGTTGGACAGCCTTTCGGAGAACGAATCGACCCCACGAAAACTCATTAAACCACAATGAATCATTTCCATTTCTTTGTTTTGACAAGCCGACAAAGCGCGGCATTGAGTTTCGACATTCAACACGCAATGTCTTGAAAATTAGACACTGCGTAACAAACGGAGAGTCTTTACACTGCGTTCCCTCTACCTACACTGTTTTAAGCGGTATATAACGTAAAGCAAAAAAGAATTACTTATATACAATGATTTAGTAACCTACCCAACTGGCCTTAACTACATATTATGGATACAAAATAATAATAGATCACATTCATTCATTATTAAAGAACCATTTAAAATAATGATAATCTTCTCCAAGATCAAATCATACACACACATACAAGCCAAAACCATCTAAAAACACGAAGTTTCACAATAAAATAATAATATTATATCCCCCCACAGCTACCTTTCATCGGTTCAATAACAATCATCCATAAAAATGTCATCTTTCCAACAATAACATGTCAGTATGGCACTTGAAATAGAAATATATCCGGTAGCGGTAGTGGACGGTGTAATTCAATTTGGTAAATTAGATTTTCTTTACCTGCATTGCCCTTAGCCAATATTGGCGCAAACTTTAAAAGATCATTGACATTTTTTCTAATTCTATTTCTATTTATTATTTTCTATTTTCTTCAAAAACTATGTCAATGCTGAACTTCAGAGATGGGATAAGTTTTTAAGTCCTATTCTGAATTCTTAAGACTTTATTAAATATTATATTTCACTACAAGGAAACCGAACCCACAACCGCGGCATTTACAGAAAACATAATCTAAGATCTCAAAATATAATCTAAGAATCATATTTCCGCAAATTTCATGAAATACCTTTTAAATAGCAATACGAAATCGCCATTTGTCAATTAACATCTGCCATATAAGTATACCAAAGTGTAACAAAAAACTATATTCGATACAAGCAAAAGCGATCAAACGAAGTGGATAATTGTTTAAAAATAATATTTTTTGCGTTCATTTCTTTTATAGTAAGCTAAGTATATAACGTCAAAAACTAAAAAAATTGTGTTAAGAGACTCCGTTCCCATTAAGACTCTTCCGTTTCCCACTTTCCGTTGAATTCTGGAGGCTTTGTGTGTGTTCCCACAGCAAGGAAATTAAAATATTATATATTTCATTTCCTCGACTTGGAATCGAATCTGTCGCGTTTACAGTAGCATGTACCATGACTGGCCTCTATAGACGACATATACTCCAGCTGAGTATGTGTTAAGTTTACTTTTACCAAGGTTACTTTTTAAATGAAACTATTTTAACCAGATTAATCACGTATATTTAGTATTTTTATACATTTTGGGAAACCCGACGTTTCGAACACTTTGTAGTAGTCCGTGGTCACGAGTAGTCTACCCGTAAAATCAAAGAACTTATTAAGGTTACGTTTACTATAGTACATTGAGCTCATATACCATATAACCTTCCTTGATTAATGGATTATACAATAAACATTTTTTTTTTCAATTTGTACCAGTAGTTCCTGAGATTATCGGATTCGATCAAATAAACTGTTTAGCTTTTAAATTAGATTATAATATTAAGTATAGAGGTAGGTATACATTTATTAGTACATATAATGCTATAAATATTTTCATTCTATTAAAAGAATGACTTATCACAAAATTAAGTTTTCTTTATTCTTTTACTATAAAATGGTGATGACGTGATGTCAGTACAACTTAAAAGATACGAAACCGACGCTTTTACAAGTGACGACCCGCATAAAAAATTAAACAACTACCCTAAGAAATAGCTTTAAATATTATTGATGGTTTTAACAGATTATTTTTTTACAAAAATTATAAACAATCCACCTATTTAAATTTTACGTCGCTCCTTGGCAAGATTTAATTGTTGCTAAATATTTTAAAGTGTTATTTCACACTTAGGAAAGAAAAAAAAATATTTTATACGTTTTCTTAATAAGTAAAATTTGATTGGATATAAAAAAGTCTTGAGTAATATTTCTGTTAAAAAAAGTTGTATGATTATATGCTACAATATTATCAAAATATAGGTTTAACAAATATTAAAAACTCTTTTACACAAATTATAATCAAATAAAAAAAAAACTTTACAATCAAAACATTTAACCTCGAAAATTTTTGATGGACGGAACAGAGCGCCTTAACACTAGGTTCCCAGGTTCCCTCCACTAACTTTACGTTAAGCTAAACAAAAAAAATTAAAAAAGTCGTATCGTACACGACTAAACACAGACAAGACGGTCACTGGCGCATTCCTAAATCAAAACACGGTCCGTTACCCCCGAGAGTGACTTGCGGAAAATTGGAAAGCGAAACAAGGTGAAAAATATTATTAAGTGGAACGACGGTCGCTCACCGCTGGGCCTGGGGACCTGACGAGATATTGTTTACTGTTTTAACTATCTTTGGTGGAGTTGGAGAAAGTTTTACGGTTTTTTTTCTTAGTTTTGTTATATTGTCAAGGTATTTAGTATGTGCTTGTTGAGCATATTTTTTCTACTTGTGTTCAGTTTCAGGTATCTCTCATGTAGCAGGGTAGGCAGCGGAAACCTAGTGTTAAGACATTCCGTTCTCAATCATCACGTTTGCAGTTGTGATGCTGTTCTATTATGCCACGTTCGTAAATTAAAATATTATAATATTTATTAACCTTTGCTAATCCTTTTGTTCGTATACCTTCTATGCGGGAAAAAGCGTGAAGCTGCGTTTTATTCACTTCATTTACAAGCACAGTCCAAAAACCTCCTACATATATACACTCTACAAAAGGTAGGCTTTATACAAAATTTACCTTCGAATCCATTTCCTCCCAACCATAGAGAGGTACATCCATTCATTGACAGTCGATTGGGCCTACAAATCGCTCTGCGGCGCCTTTACGACGGCCTTTTAGCCTTCTCTTATACAGTACCTTGTAGAAGCTTAAAAATGTTCGGTTTAACCTTACCTACATATATGTGAGTTAGGGTTGTGATATTGGACTATTAGAGGTTTGTTAAAATGATTTTTGTATGAAAATATTACATATTTATTTATTTATTTTATCTAAAAACAGATAGTAGTAGTAAACTTAAGTAAATTATTAAACTATAATATATGAAAATTGATGCAAAAAACAATCCTATTCCCACAGACGTACAACAATGACTCAACAATAAAAAGTATTTATGCAAATACAAAAAAACAAGAATATAATAATAAATACATTGACTAACCATTGAATATATTATAATGTATGATAGATTCAGAATTTTGTGTGAATTGATTTGAAAATTGTATAAAGCAAAATGCCTGATTAATGATTCTAAAATGCTCAGAAAGTGAAGAAAAGAGGGTTGTGTCATTAGATTTACTCTCCCGATTCCAAATTACTCATAAAAAAACAAAAATACCAAATATATCTATCAACACAATTCTAACTCATTAGTCGGCTATAAAAGCATATCCTCGGAGTTAGAGAAAAGTTTCGAATAGTTAATCTTGCCCGCAACATTTGCTGCGGTTAGTTTTCTTTCATCGTTCCGTGCAGGTTTCACGCTCGACCAGACCACCTCGATAGGTGAACTCTATGCCCTGCCACTTCCTGATAGCGCCAATTACGGACGGACGACAGGATCTTTGTATGGATATGCGGAAAGAGCGTGAAACACTCAAAAGTCGTCGGTTATTCCCGATGCAGATGCGATGCAGAAAGAAACCTCGATCTCGATTCTCTATTCTCCCATTTTTTGCAATCTTTTCGTGGCATTACGTGTTGGTTTGGAGGAGTATAACGCCACAATAGTTTCTCGAGTGGAATCCTCAACCGCCGCAGAAGAAGCTATTCAGCTATACCAGTACACGTATCTAAATGTAATAAATAAGACTTATTTTGACTATTTGGTGCCTTAAAGAAAAGAACTAAAAAAGAAAGAGGCCGTCGTGGCACAGTGTGTGACTGTTGTGGCTTTAATCCTCAATCGAGAAAATGATTGTTAGTTCTTAATATTTTCACTGTTTTACTCTGGCACAAAGGCAAAAAGCTCGGCGTTGAGTTCTTCCACTCAACGACCCACGACTGTCATCTGTTTAATTTAAAAAATAAAGAAAACTATAAAACTTTTATAAAAGAATTCTTGCAACATACAGATACTACTATTTTTTTTTTAAATATATAAATTCACGAGCATGTCCATAAAATGTTAACATCACAACTCGGATAATAGCCGGTCAGTCCCTTAGACATTGTTACTTGAGGAGGTATACCTTTTATACAATTTATATATTATATACATCTCGATTTCTTTTTCAGAAGCCAGTTGTAGCACAGGGTTACAAGTGTGTAATTGTAAAATCAATTGGTTGTAAATAAAATATTTATTTAAATTTATATTTTCATTTTTTCGGTCTGGTGTCGAGGCAAAGCTCAACACCCAATGCCTCCAGATGACGGCGAAAAGTAGTGAACGGAGTGTAGGTTCCCTATGCCTACTTTACTGTGTGCGGGATACAGTGTGAAGCTAATTAAATTTGCTTTTTCAGCTTTATGCACTACTCCTCATATCTTTGTGGTTATTAGACTGTTAAGACATTGAGACTTCTTTTGATCTTTTCTCATTGAAAAGACGTGGTCTGATTGTAAATGACTTGACATTAGTCAAGACATTTACAATAAGACCACGTTAGCGTCAGTTATAATTTTAAGTTATTAATATTTTTTTAAGCTTTTCACTGTATTCCACATATAGGAAGATAGGCAGAGACACTTCCGTGATGTTGAGACACTTCCGTTCCACACTTTATTATATTTTGATTATTTGTTATTTATTTGCGTCTCCTAAAATATTTAAAGAAATGTAAAAATATTTTTATAACTTAGATTTCCACATTGAAATGCACAACAAATTGACCAAAGAACATTAATATGTATACGTCTAAAAACAATACAGTAAATGAATAAACAAAAGTTCTGTAACAATACAAAAAGAAAATCTCAATCAACGTCCGACCGTGATGGATGAATTCGATTTGAAAAACAATTAGTTTTTTTCTCCAATCGTGAAGGAATACTTGTTCATGAGGTAGAAATAAGTATTAAAAAATACATTAATTTTACTGTTGCAACTTTACAAGGCGTTATCGTAGCGTAATTGGATAGTGACTGATACGTGATGATTGGAAATATGATTTTTTATTTTAGTTCCACGTACATAACATGTATCCCGCATATAACAGGATCGATTGTGACTCGAATAAGTTGTTTATATTTAAATAATATTAATAGTAAAATATATTAAATTAAAAGTTCACTAAGCTGTAATAAATTAAACTTGTCTACCCTCGCTCTGGTCAGACTTGGAAGGTACATTATTTCATACACATATTTTTATACACATATATTCTGTAGGTATTTTCAATGGCCACATTGTGGTGGCGCAGGTGCACACATTCTGACTGTAATATCGACTGGTTGTGGATTCGATCTCCTCTCGAGAAAACTAAATATTTATTAACATTTATATTTTCATTTCTTCTCTCTGGTTTCGAGACAAGGCGCGGCGTTGAGTTCCGCCACTCAACACGTAATGCCTCTAAAACTCGGTGAAAAGTGGGGAACGGAGTGCCTTAATACTAGGTTCCTCCTGCTTATCCTACCGTGTGCGGGATACAGCGTGAAACTGATTTATTTATTTCTTATTAATTTAACCCCACGCGTAGTATACAGACAAATTGAAAACAATTAAAAAACTAGGGGAAAAGGGTAACGGATGAAACAAAGTAACTTAACATTAGGTTCCGAAGTTCCCTCTGCCCTTGCGGAATACAGAAGAAGTTGAGAGATATAAAGGAAACAAAAACAATGATATACCTACAACAAAAACGTATTTTTACACTGCAAGTATCGACGGGTAACCGATACTGTGATAGCAAGTGTAACTCGACACAACCAAACCTTTTAGCCAACCAAACAGTACAGGTGCTTACGTGGTTATTATTTGTGAAATAAACACTACCATTTTCCTTCCTTGCAAGATTGATTTTGTTTTATTGGTTCAGATTACTTTCTTGATTTCATCGTATATATTTTCTTGTTGTTTTGTGTTTTTTTGTGTATTGAATGTATGTAAATATGCATTTATGAAAGTATTTTTTTTTTATTAAATATAAATATATATTTTTTTATATGGAAAAGACAAAGCAAACGAGCAATTAATTAATTACGCCGCTAATTACGCCGCTAATAATTTAAATATTATTCACGTTTCACTGGTAAAGGAGTGTCTTAACACTAGGTTCCCTCTGCTTACCCTGTTGTGTGCGGGATACAACGTGAAACGGGTAACTAATCTTCCTGAGACAGTTATTGGCTGAATAACCGTTCCACCGCAGTTCAACGATATCGAACTAAAATTCTAACCTGATCACAAATCAAATAACACTAAAACCAACGAGTCCAGTAAAATCTAGAATAAAATAAAAACGTACCTAAAAGCTAGGAGTAAAAGCTTAAGTGGTCATAGATTACCTGCTGACTACGTGCCCAGGCCGCCGCACCTTTACTTAACGGAAAGCACCAAATGGCGATGAAATTGAAAGAAATTGCCCTAAAAATTGCTCTCGTGTTACGGCACTTGAACAATCCTCTTGGAAAATCCTCTAAACGTTTATATTGAAAAGTGAAATTGTCACAGTTATTTGTGTCAATTTTCACATGGTAGTGCTTAATCCCAATTGTCCTCAATTGAAAATATCCCAAGATTTTTTCAATTGAGAATGTATTTTAATTTAAAAGAGGTTCGATTTTTTTTATTTTTACGTGTTTCGTACGTAATGTTATTTATATAGGTTATCGTGACGCATCGGGGCACAACGGTGTGATTATTAAGCGACGATAGTAGGTTCGATCGATTTTGTCTACTTACCAAAGCGAGTAGGAATTAAATTCACGACTGTCGCGTTTAAAATCGAACGTTGTACTGCTGTACTACGACAGGCTCAATATATAATCATTTAATATATCATTCCGCTTTCTGCATTACATATCACTTAATTCTCCGCTCACTTAAAATGCTTTAATTTTTGGTTGCAAACTGGGCTAGCTAATAAATATTTTTAATATAAAGTTTTATATTGTCTTTCTAATAATGTCTTGGTGTTCTAAAATATATTTTCCTAAAATAGTATAACTATTTTTTACAGCATGTATTAGAGATAGAAAAAGGCCACCGTGGTGCGATGGTTATGGGTTCGATTTCCAGTCGATGGAATGATCGCTTATTTTTTTTTCATTTTCTTACTCTGGCGCGGCGTTCTGCCCCGATTAATACGTGATGTCGCAATATTAGGCAGAAAAATGAATAGCAGAATATCTTGAAAATAAGATCTTTCTTCGTACACTCCTAAGCAGGAAAAACTCTTTTAATTGATAAATGTTATTTTGAGACTATTTTTTTTTGTTTTTTTTAGCATCACGCTATATCCCGCAAACAGTAGGGAAGGCAGATGATACTTAGTGTTAAGACACTCCATTCTCCGTTTATTTATTTAAGGAGTCTGAAAGATTATTTTTCATATCCATTTTAATTTATATTTATATTATAGATGTATTTTAAAATGTAAACATTTTAAAAAATAAAACGAATTTACTTAATGTCATTTCTGTTAAAAAAAATACGTCCCTTTCAGACAAATTAAAAAAGCTTTGTCTAATGCCTATAAAAGCTCAACAAGAATAACCACACAATTGAAACCCAATTCACAGCAGGTGATTTTATATTTATTTGCACTTTTGTTAAGAGAACTTGAATTTTATATAATAATATTAAGACGTGGTGGGGATGGGGGGTGGTAGCTACCCTCCTCTGTAGGAAATATCTGACGGTTGGTGACGTTTAATCTTGCGTAGCGGCCGCGTAGGTATCACTCGGCGGGCGATTCGAGTGACGTATTGATACGATAGTTTGTAATTAATTATAGAGATTATTGTTTTTTGTTTAATAATTGATTATATTTATTTATAAAGAAGTGAGTGTCTCAATTACAGCCTTTACCTGTTCTTCTATATAAATCTACTTTTAATTTAAAAAGAGTTTTAATTATAAATAGTTAAATAAAAGAAACAAACTTTTATGATACCTAAACAAATAAAAATTAAATTTGATTGTTAAAAATAGCCTAATAGTTAATCTATCGTCGCGTTTGTGCAATATTTTTTAATTATTGTTTTGTGGTGTAAAAAGGCAGAACGAAAATTAAATGATCTTATTGTACAATTCATATAACAAGAGCTTTACTACTTAGATATTTACGAAACTCCACTCAAAATGGAAACAAAATATTAAAATATTAAAAAATAATTAGAGTATCGAAAATCTCTCTACAGAGATACTAACAACAGAAATAAGTTGTAACAAGCGTATAAA
>DWAN01006714.1:0-10271 GCA_018230445.1 Heliconius hewitsoni | reverse complement strand
CTCAACACGCAATGCCTCCAGAATTCGGCAGAAAGTGGGGAACGGAGAGTCTTAATACTAGGTTCCCTCTGCCTACCCTGCTGCTATCCTGAAGCTGATTTATTTTTATTTATCTATAATACTAAAAAAATATTTTATTTATGTAGATATATGATCATAGATTTTTTAAATTCAAACTTCGTTTGAAAATTGTATAGATAGGTAGGTGCTATATAACTTACTAGAAACTTATACAGTATCTAATTTAATCCCAGCGCTCGTCACATATAGATTACATACATCGTACTAAAAAGTTCATGAGAAAACTTCGCTTAATAAACATTTATTCGTCACCCATTACATATACGAATACGAATAATAAATAATCATTTCAAAGGCAATTTTCACTAAAAGCCATCTAACATCTCATAATCGGGCCGTTCAAACGGAACTTTCTGAAGAACTACCCTTTATAGGCGATCGTCCTTTTTACTGTTTTTCTTACATTAATAACGTGAACTATCTTCTGAAAGAAATCTCCGCTGACCTGTATTATTGTCATAGGGAAATTTACAGCTCTCATTTATTTGCCGATGTCCCCTCTTATTTTCCGTTCGAGGCCAATCCGATAGACGCTACTGTTGAAAATTTTTCGTAAGCAGCTATACATCTTGTCGCGAGTCCTATCTCAGGGCGAGCATTCGGCGGCCGCCCCTATGCCGCGCTCAAAGATTATTTTAGTGGAATGGATGTGGTAAGCTTGTGATTGAATTTATTTACTGGTTGTAGATTTGATCCCCACTCGAGGATAATGAAATATTTTTTTTAATTTATATTTCCATTTCTTCGCTCTGCTGTCAGAGACATAGCGCGGCGTTGAATTCCGCCATTCAACACGCATTGCCTCCAAATTGGGTGGTAAGTGGGGAACGGACTGTCACTAGGTTCCCTCTGCCTGCTGAGTGCGGGATATAGCGTCAAGCTTTTTTTGTTAGTTGCGTTGTTTGCAATTGTCAATACAATTGTTTGAAAAAAAGGTTGTATTTTTTTTAAATACACCATTTTAGTACAGTTTGGTAGTTCTCTGCTCTAAGTTTTTATTAAATTCCCACATAATAGGAAATTTAGTAAACATCCACTAAGCTTTTGTTTATCTTTTTCTACATCACTAATGCCTGAATATAATATTTACTTAAATGTATATTTCCATTTCTTCGCTCTGGTGTCGAGGCGAAGCATTGCGTGTTGAGTTCTGCCACTCAACACGCAATGCCTTCAGAATTTGGCAGAAAGTGGGGAACAGAGTGTCTTAACACTAAGTTTTCTCTGCATATCGTGCTGTGGCGTGTGTGTGTGTAGTAGATAGAAGATACTTGGAATATTTGAAACAGGAAACTATTCTAAACTGATATGATATATAAATATTGAAAATGCTTATTAATAGGCTACCTACGGCTAAAACATATTATAAAGTATTATTTAATAAAACATTTGATTTAATAAAGTATACAAATAAATTAAATATAATTCTTAAAAGCCAGTCTATAATATACTTGCGCTTTATTTAGCCTCCTCTTGTCCTCGGCCCCCTCCATCCTAACGCTGAAACCACTTGTGCCAATTTTCTTTGGGGCTTCTTTATACTTAACTCTTATGTTTTATGGAATAACAAATAAAAATTTAAAACTCTTTAGATTGATTTGTTATATTAATCCATATGGGACTTTGTCAAAAATTTTATTAACATCTGAATGTAGTTAATTAAAAAAAACATTCAAAATATTATTTGTAAAAAATACATAAATACTAAAATATTATGTAGGTAAATTTTAATAAATAGCTACCTACCTACAAACGCATCTGCAGTCTAAATTGTTAATAAATATTAAAAAAATCAATTTCTAAGAACGAATAAACACGTGTCAGAATGTTGTCAAACGGTCTCGTAAATTATATGAAAAAAAAAAAACAAAAATCCACTTTAATGTGTTTTTAAAACGTTGCATTCATCACAATGAATTAAAGAGCCGTATCAAAAAACAAAGTAACACTTTTGAAATGAGAAACTCAACCGAAAAAAAACTGAGTCACCCGCGATCAGTGTCCGTGAACCTACTTTTTTTTCCTGTCGTGTAGGTAAATTATTTTCCTGCATCATAACTTTGAGCCTCGACCTAAGGCCACGGCCACGCGAGGCCCAATAAATCCCTCCTGTCTGGATCAGGTGACACCACCTTCTTTATGTTTTTTCCCAAGCCATTTTACGGAAAAGATAAAAATCTTTACATATTTTGACGCTGCTTTACGGGGCTTATTCTCAAATTACGCGCATCCATTATGTAATACTGAGAATGGAACAGTTGGTTTTTGGTCGCGATTTTATATCGTGATTATGATAATATGAGTGGAATAGACCACGTTTGGAAGTTTTAAATATCAGTAGGCTTCTATGATTTGTGGACAAGGTAAAAGAGTGCATCAGCAGGTTAAAAAGTCCTAGTGTTACATCTAATCTTTTAAAATTTTTAGATTCTATATACAATTTTCTTACGTATACAAAGCTTGTTTCTAAATTGCAATTATCTACATCATCACGTCATCATATAAAGAATAAGTCAATTATGCTTTATTATAATAAAAGTTAGAAATGGTAAATGCAAAATAATGTAATCCTTACTATATTCAAAATATATTTTTGTACAAACACATTTTCCTGAGTAAAAACGATAAACCAATCCCATCAATCTCGATGTTTGTTTACTTACTCACTTTTCTAAACGAAAACGCATAGATTTCAAAAAAAAAACAATGAATTAAGAAGAGAAAAATTAGTGCATTTTTCCATTGCCCCCGATCCACGAATACCGTACAAGAGTTACAGCGGACACCAGCGATGTATAAAACATTAGTAGATACAGAAAAGTACCGGAGCGCACTGACTGGCGTCTATGTACCGTACACCGCACTGGGCAAAACGAAAATATATTACTTTTGCGAAGATTTAGGGGTGTTTGGACCGAACAATAATGTCCGGCTTTTGTGGAAAAAGATAGATGGCGATGCATAGCTTAGGTACCTACCTACATGGAGAGAAAGTTTTTCTTTTCTGAACAAATGAAACTTCGTGGAATACGGTAGGTATTAATAACGTTTAGTTGTAATAATATAATTTATTTCTTCCTTGAACGTTCAATCAATAGTTTAATATAGTTATAATACGTTATTTGTAGTTATTAGTGACCAATATTGATATTTTTAAAATTTTTGTTTATGTTTTTAAGTGATATTTAACTCAGTAAAGCTTTAGGCAAATATCATTCAAAAGTTCAAATTTATAGGTACGTTCAATCCAATCCAATATTTAATCAATAAAGGTTAACTAAAATTAAAAGTACATTGATTTATTTTAATTTAAAACTCATAAACAAAACAATATTAAAACGATATATTAAACTAAATGCTGTTACTTACACCTAGATAAGACAAAAAAAACATATGGACAAACAGACGAAGTTATTATCTCTAGAAGGGACACGGACGTTACCACTTGACTCGTATCAGTCAACTTTCCATGACTACGCCCGTACGCATCTGCCGTGACTTGCAGAGGAATCGCCTATTAGAGTGGAGGGCTACACGTATACTAATCAGCATATTGACTTCAAATTATCTGTTTTATTATATAGTACTATGCTACGGTATTGGGAAAGATTTAGTATGAATAAAATATTGAATGTTAATAAGAATATTGATAAGGTGTAGAGTTTTTTTAATTCGGAAAACTATGCTTATTTTGTTATAAAATTAATTGTTATTAATGTTCTTTCAACGCCACGAGAGAGATTTTTTTATTTAGCCTAAAGGAGAGTCATTTACGTGTCAATTATACAGTGAAATGTTTAGTAAAGTATTAAAAGTAACAACTATTACAAATAACAAGAGAAAGCAAAATCTAACTCTATTAATATTAAAACAGAGTTTAAGTAGAGATTATGTTGTTATAAATTAATTAGCGATACTGTTCTCAACATTTCAATTTTTAAAGTATTACTTGTACATTTTTCACACAATATTTGAAAATAATCGTCCCTTCCAGTAAAACCCCTCATCTCTACATCGGCGTTCATAAGTCATTTAACTAGGAACTGAATTTGGTGTGAAGTGGGCCTTTAATTTATTGGATTAAGGGCATCCCGCTAAGTCACCACCTGTGGAACGACCCGCTTCAATGGCTCGAGCACTACTTTAATTACTTTTATAAAGTGACTCCTCATTACTCAAGCGGTAATTGCTATCGCTACCGACTAGTAAAGATATTTAGATAACGAAGTTAATTTTAGTTTTTCGTGATTAATGTCTGCCTCGTAATCATTTCCGTTTCAAATAAAAATCGATTAAATGCACCTAAACATTCTTTTGAACAAACTAAAACAAATGTCAACGAATTTTAATTATTTGACAGCTAAGGAAATACGTTATCTAATTAAGATTGTATTTTGTGTTTCTATGTGAAAAACTTCTCTAGAGCAACATAGATTAAAAATAATATTATATAAGTTGTGCCAATTAAATATTTAAATTTAAAAAAAAATGCTATTTTTTTTTCATAATTTATTTAATATCATAGTCAGTGTCTGCCACGGCGCCATGCTCGCGACTGCCGTACCCCCACCACGCGCGCTCTCCGCCCATAAATATGTCACTTCGGGCAGCATGCCGCGATTTACGACTTCTCACTCTAACTCGCCCATAACTCTGTCAAACAAAAGGGAAAGCTATATGCACGGCAGTCCCAAGCGAATAGTTTAATTTACACACACAAACGAAATCAAATGAGCTAGTATGCGAGTTACAACGCGTGTGTAGGAATAATTTTGAGATTAAACTACGTTATTTACGTTATTTTTTAGGAAAATTATAAATTTTAAAGGAAAATTCAGTAGAATTGGATTGGTATGATACAATGTAGAGACAGATAGTATAGGCAATTTTTTTTTCTAGGGAGTTTAATCCTACAATTTTGCATATACTATAAAAAGCTCCGAGCTCGGTGTATCAGCGGGCCCGTTACGTTATATTTAACGGTCGGCAAGGAGTGCAATATTTTCATCCCTTTCCAACTCACATTTCCCAGATCGTAAATCTCGAAATGGCCGCATGTAGGTTACGCACGCCATCCGCGTGATTTGGGAGAGAGCACATAAACTATAGTTTTCTCTGTTTTATTACGTGTTTTACTGCGCGCTAAAGGAGACGAGAGTATATCGTTAAAATCAGCTGTTTAGGTTATGCTTCAAACGTGCTCAGGAATGTGGCGAACGAAATGTTCTGTGCGCTGACTGGAGTGATACTCTACTTGGTAAAATATTTTATACGTATATTTTTATTTTTTTTTTGTTTTTGGCTTTATTTCCAAAATATGTTACTTTAATACGCTGTGAAATTGGGCGGAAAAATGAAAACGAAGTGTTTAAGCACTAAATTCTCTCCGTCTACCTAGAAATATATTCTTATGCACGATAAAAATATCGATATCGATACTTCTTTTATTTGTTCATATGGCACGCTTTTATTGTATATATTGATAAATACTTGTATATATTAATAAATAAAAGGAAATAATGTAAAGCTATTTTGAGTCTTTCTCATCTTGCATTATTTAATAAATCCGTTTGATATTGTACATAGGTTGATATGTCCGAATTTGATGAAAATACTATTTTATCGGTGCATGCCATGGTGCATGCTTCGATAAAATAGTATTATCACGTTTTTATCAGGACAGCCAGGATAAGAAAAAACTAAATTAAGAAATTAATTTACAAATTAGTTTAATCGAATCTAGCTTTACGCTGTATTTCTAGCGGAGTAGTCAGAGAGAACAGAGTGTTAAACTTCTTTCGCCTCGTCCATTATCATCAACCTCTTCATGCCCTCCAAGAGGTTCTCATGCTTTTTACATGACCTTCTCCAGAATCTTTGATACTGTGTTTTTGGAGATCAACTGAGGACTCCCTCTACCTCTCTTACTCTCACTCACTCATTTTTCCGTCTTAAATCTGTTTTGTCATTCTTTCCTCACTCGTTCGTTCGACGTGCCTAAGGCAGCTGAGCACGTTCTTCTTCATTCTAAGCGTGACATCCTCGCTATTGCCATTCTGTATTTGTATTTTCATTGCGGATTCAATTAGCTAAGCTGACTTCGCATATTCTTCGCTACGAAGAAACCGGATCTCAACATAATCCATCTTTCTTTCATTCTTCTTCTGTAATAAACACGTTTTGCTGCCGTATATAAGGGTTGGTACCAGCACTGCATTGTGTACGACCTAACGTGTAGCTGCGCTGATGTTTGGCTGTTTTATCAATGCTGCTAAACCTTGATTAACGCTGTCACTGGCAGCAATAGGCCTATCCACGTTAATCTCGTGTATTCTATCTCTACTGAACATACTCCCCAAATATTCATTTGTTCATTCATTTGTTCTAATATTTTACCATTTCCACTGATCTTGCATTCCGTCTTGTCCTCATTTCTTTCAAATCCAGAACCTTTGCCTTGCTCGCATACAGGCTTAGACTATTATTTTCATACATTTCTTTCAGAGTTGTGACTAATGCCTTCAGCTCGCATTCTGATGTTGCAATGAGCACTGTATCATCTGCGTACAGCAGGCAACTTCCACTCAAATCTTGAATCATCGAAAAAACTAAAGCTACAACCGATTTGGAAGGCAGGCCACCTGTGAAGAGCCAGCGAAAATCTCGACAGTTCCTATATCAATGTTATTGTCAATGTTACAATTAAAACTCATAATCATTATATGAACTGGCAGATTCTCATGCAGGAGAATCAATTGATATTAAACTATGTACATTTTATCTTGTGTAATTTCTAAATAATGTAATAGGTTTTATTTGTTAATACTTATTGCTTTTACAGTAATTTTGACTTTTTGTGATTATCTGCAAGTATTTCCAGAGGAGAGTTACACAGGAGCTTGTAATCTATAGTTACATCTAAGAACACTGTTGATTCCGTCACATTGAAAGATAAATTAAAGAATTATAAGACTAAAAGCTCTTGTGGAACGCCCATCTTATGGATTTTTTAATTTAAATGTGAAGCAATAATATCAACGGCGGCATCCTGTATACTAAAATTATATAATTTTAAGAAAAGACTTTCATGGTCTACACAATCAATGGCTTTAAGAAAATTCCAAAAAGCTGTAAGAATTTGGGATTTAAGGTATGTAGAAATTTTAGTTTTGATGAAGCCAAAAAGTCAAGTAACGCAAAATTGTCGGTGCAAAAGAAAGTTTTGGTATGGGCCATTTAGAAAGATCATTTGGAAAATGTCCAGTTCAAAATTTAATAAATACATATAACTACAATAATCACTTCGTAGTATTTTTAAACAGAATAACATACTTTACGTATTAATGTATTTTAAAATCGTTAATGTTATTGAATCGAAGTGGCTGAAAGATTAGAAAGAAGATGATACCTTGAATTTAAGCTTGCTAGGTGACTTTTTAAATCAAATACCTAATTCATTATTCGGAATATAGAAAACTTAATACGAATTTACTAATATAGTAAATCAAATAAATTTTTAGATTGCGATAATAAACTGCTTATTTTGCCGTAGTTTTCTTTATAACTTTGTAGGGGTAATATATCATTAGCAAACAGTTTAATTATCATATACGTTATACACGTAACTATTTCGTATGTTATATATGTACGTGTTCATTTTGTAGCATTGAAAGCAGGATCGTACAGTTAGGGTAAATAAATAAGATCTTAATATTTATCCTTGTTTTTAAATGCTCTTAGCTGTGAGAGCTTTTGTAATAATATTAACGATATATCTATTTTATGTTGTATCAAATAATAAAAAAATTAAAAACAAAGAAATTTATGTTCTTGCACAAATAGAATAAGTATTAATTCAATATTTGCATTAGAATTAGGTATTACAAGTATTTTATAAAAAAAAAAACTTAAGTCATTTACAGAAATTACTGAGATAAATCAATCGGGGTAAATTACAAAAGCCAAATGAAAAAGTAAAAAAATAGCCGTATTAAATGAAGTTGGCAAATTTTAATGGTAAATTTACCATTCTCACCATTTTAAATACTTCTTTTTTCTAGAAATTTTGATAAATTTTATTATTAAGGGGCTGCCACCACAGTGGCATGTAAGTAAATTTAGTTCTACCCAAAAGAAAATAAAAAGATTTATTATTTTTTCTCGTTTTACTTCTACTGTCATATAACTATGCAGCAGGCTACAAAATAAAAAAAAATTTTCTTATAAAATGTTATATATAATATAATACAGTAACAATTTTACTTCAACAACAAAAAACTTACTTTTGAATATACAATTCACCAAAATGAGAAATAACTACATACCTCTATACATAATGTTCAAATAACATGTATTTACGTAATACATTATTTTTACTTTACTATAAAAGAAAAAAACAATTCTTTCAAAAAATATTTAATTTCTGTAAATAATATTATAATTATAAAATTGACTCTTTAAACTCTTTAAAGTCATGTACATAACCAACCGACACAACCGCACACCAGCTATTACAGAGACGAATGACGCGTAATTTATCTCAAAACGTGTGCTTAGGTGGGGATAATAAGATGGCTCCCAAATAACGTGACGCTATTGGTTACATCTAATATTGGCCTAAAATGTTATTTTTATTATTTGAATGGTGGCCCTAAGCCGATGTCGGAAGTATCATACCATTGGTTCATCAGTATTTAAATAATTTCTGTTGACATTTTCTCTTAAAAAAATGTATCTGGCGTGTATATTTTCAATTTTCATATAATGATTATACTAAACAAGTTTTCATTGAGAGGAAATATAATTTATGCTTAAAATTATTTTATCTTAATATGTCTTCCAAGATTAATGGGGTTAACATAGATAATGTATTTTTATAATATTCAAATTGATGATGACATTATATTATTTCTTATACATGTTAAGTTGCGGAAATTGACACAACATATTTTCTGTTGAATATTTTTTTTTGAAAAGTTGAAAAGGAAAGCATTCCAGTAAATAACATATTAGACGATAATACACCATAAATAGTAACCACTCCCGATGATCTATGAAGAATTCATCATCAAAAGAAAACTCTATAAAAATATTTTTTTCTTTTTTAAACAGTTTTCAGAATATCATCAATGCTATCCTAACAACTGTGCTCTTTACTGTTTGAACATTCAAAGTAAATGTGAAGTAGAGCAGCCGTCAGGTCGAGCGAGCGCTATCAACGTCTGGTGCATCGAACGATACACCAAGAAAGTTTACGAGGCCGCACTTGTTCGCATCGGCCGCGCTACGGGCGTCCACGCCGATACAAGTCCATCGGACTGCGGAGCGTTCAATTAATCGCTGCGATTAACGCCGTCTCTCGGACATCAATGGTGTCGGCTTAACGGAGGGTGGTGGTGTCCTTTTCTGTTGGTCGCAGATTTAGTGCGGCGCCGCGGTGTGCGGCGTCGCCTGGCGGGGGGCGCCGCGTCGCTCGTAAACCATCGCTCGGCACACTCCACTGACGCGCGCCTCGGCGACTACGCGTTGCGTAACACACCGCCGCCACACCGTAAACAACGCGCGTGACGTGCCACAACGCCGCTGCCGGCCCACGTGCGCTCCACCGGCACATTACGCATTGCGCTCATGCCCATCTAAAACGCTGACACGTGACTTGACGAGTGAAACTCTGAACTTTTTTATTCTGTAGAATTGTGTTTGTGAAGAAGTTCGCACCGAGCGGGATGCCGCGACCCCGTTAGCCGACGGCGAACGGCGGCCGCACCGCTTAAGGTGAGTTTATTGCCGATTTATTGCTCTCAACTCCATCCGCTCGGGAGCAGAAGGTCCGAAACAAGTTTTGTTTACCAAACAAACTTGGCTACCTCGTCGAGTGACAATGTTTTGTAATGATGACAATTGATTATTAATTGCTCAGAACTAAGGATAAATAGCCCTACATTACAATGACAATACGCTAACGCTGTCTAAGTATCTACTCTATTTCAATTTTATAGTTGCATCTTATGAACGTGACAAAATATTATATTACACTTTATACGATAATGAGATAAATGAATTATATTGACATATTAATGAATATAGATTATAAACACATTTGTTTTATATATTAGGTGCAAAGGTAAAAATAAAGAAGTAAATAGTAGTAGAAGCATAAAAGTTGATTTCTTAACTAGTTTATTTAAATC
>DWAN01006713.1:0-10272 GCA_018230445.1 Heliconius hewitsoni | reverse complement strand
AGTGGGGATTGAACCCACAACCAGTCGGTTTTACAGTCACACTTTGTGCCGCTGCTCCACGACTGGCCTCTATTGTACTGGCATTAATTTATTGTTCTTTCGTATTTATGTAAAAACTATTTCTTGCAAGAAACACTTGAAATGTATATAAATTAACTTAACTTAACTTAGCTTCACGCTTTATCCCTAGCCAGAGAGAGGGATAGTCAGAGAGAACGGAGTGCCAAACGCTACGGTAGTTATTAGGGTAGTATTGTTTTATATTTATAGTTAAAAATCCATTTTCTCAAGCACTGATACATAACATAGCTTTACTTATTTAAAATAATTAAAGAAGGTTTATCATATTGACAAACATTATAAATAGTATGCTGAGTAAGAAAAATAAGTGTTTATTTTACTAAATTATAACTTTAGTAAATTAGATTGTTGACCAAAAAGCCGTCGCGCTGTCTCGTTAAAAGCACGCCAGTGTGAACTCAGGAACGTAACTTTAAACTAAGAAAAATGAACTCTCATCCTTCCAGAGATAACATGTTTTGCTTTGATTGATGGACCTTAAAGTAAATTTGTCTAGTTCTGCATACATAAATCGTACCATTTAGCAGTCAATGGAACATAAATGATAAAAAAACGAAATATATTCGTCGTAAGCAGCGATTTTCATAATAACCTATTGAAAAACTTCCTCTTGAGTGAAATTGCTTTAGATAGTTTCGACCACTACACAATTTGTGTGATTTTAATCTATCGACTTAAATTTTATAGATAATCTATTAACATACTTATTTTCAATTTTATTTACAAGATTTTTTTCAAAAAACTATAGGAAGTATATTAAGAAATCATACTATAAAAATATAGTAACTGAACGTTCTAAGAATGTCTTTACCGTTTGTTCTTTACAACTAGTCTTTAACGCTCATTTCAAAGCAAACAAAATAAGAATATCTCTAATTTAGTTCCAAAAAGGAAAAAAAATGCCTTTGATTTTCGCTGCGGTGGCAGACAGACGTTCGCAATTTTCGTGCTAGACGAGGAAATGGGAAGAAATATAACTTATAAAATGGTGCAAAATAGTTTTATTTCAATGTGTTTTAAGAACGAGTGTGTTAGAAAGTGCTCATTAAACTAAGAAACTGTACATTTTTACCCTTATTGCGCAATTCTGGCGACGCGACAGTTTTATTACTACAATAAATGTTTTTCTTCTGTCTGGTTGTTAAGTTCTTTATTTCCGTTAGAGAATATAAGTTTGAGAAACAAACAAAACAAATTTATTTGCTTTAGATGTTTTGTTATTTACAAGAAAAGTTTCTGATTTATATATTGGTTTCGATAACAGGTTATCTTCGAGTACATAAGTTTATTGCTAAAGTAGTTTTCGTTGGTTAGGTATATCTATAAAAAATTGATAAGATAAAAAAATATAACATATTAAAATGTTTTTTTTATCGTGCGAGAACTCAGATACGTAAAGTATATTCTCAATCAGTATTGTAAGCTCTTTATTTTACTTTTAAAACAATATGATAAAGTCCACACAATCCACCTGTTTGGATAAAAACAAAAGTTATGTAAATAAGAGGAACAACTAGGTAAAGGTAAAATAAAGCTGTTTCATGCTTACCGCAAAGCAGGACAGTCGAAAGAAACCAAGTGGTATATACACTCCGTTCACCACTTTCCGCCCATTGTTTGAAATGTTGCCAGTTGAAAGGAGAGATTAAATACCGCGCTGCGTACCAGTACGTATAAATTTAACTAATTCAAACATAATCATTCCCCCGCATGAGAATTGAACCCACAACAAACACAACATAACAAGGCAACATCGTAGAAACCGTGTAACGATCATAAATTTTAAATATCATAAACAAACTTAGTTTATTTACATATTTACCAAGCTTTTGAACGATATTTTACGGTCATATTAGCCACCGCGCTTACGAATAAAGTGGAACTTCACCTACGATGAAGTGACTGTTGAGTGCGATACACGTATCACCCTCACATACTCATGTTCTTGTTAAATCCTAATTGTCTATATCTATGTCGTATCGTATTCGTATTAAATGACTTTTTTTTATATTTTTTTAGCCTCACGCCGTATCCCGCACATAGTAAGGTCAACAGAAGGAACCTAATGGTAAGACACTCCGTTTCCCACTTTCCGCTGAATTCCGGAGGAATCGCGTGTTAAGTAGCGGAACCGAACGCCGCGCTTTGTTACCAGAGCGTGGAATTGAAAATATTAACTAATAATTGATACTATCCTGTACCTAATTGCAAAAAAAATACTATCTATATCAGTAATTTACCATAAAGGTAAGTTATTTTAAAAATGAATCTAGACAAAATACATAACACAACAATTACGAAACTAATATAATATCTAGTGAAACCGTTGTTCTAAGGTATTCCCCCAATAAGCTGCGTAGGCGGCACACGGTAAGAGCCACGCAGCCTGAGACATCTCTAGGGCACTCCAGTCACAATGGACGTAAGGTAGACTGTGTAGATGCATCACACAATGCGCTTTAAAACTTCAAACGTCCTAACTGAGTTAGATTTAATGGCACAACCTTTGACTTTTCATAAAGGATTAAATTATCATTAAAAAAGAAAAACTAGACAAAGGAAATAATAATTTAGATCTACAAACGCTTATAAGTCTGGATAACGTGCTTCAGTGAAATCAAAATGCTATACTTCTAAAACATTATAATATAACAACTATAAATTATCTGTGGAGAACATTGGGGACTTTTGTCAACATCTATCTTTCTAACAGACGACTATTTGTTTCCTGTACAAATGACAATTGTGTAAAACCACATAATTTCACACCAGTTATTTTTAAGAGAACAAAGTTAGATGGCCAGAAATAGCCATGGTAACGCCACGGTCCGTTAACGTTATCTCCCCGCGAGTCATCATTCCCTATTTTCACACGATCACAGAAGTAGTCGATGCACACCACACACATGTGTCGTCAATTAAGTGAAGGGGAAGATGATTATCTCAGATTTCGTCTTAATTTAATATTAACCCACAATATATCTTACTTGTCATTTTAATTGCTTATATTTTGATATGCCACAAAGAATTGGTATTGATGGCAGAAGTATTTAAATTTCCATTTAAGAAAAGCTTGACATTTAAATGTAATAACGTCAACCGCGTTTATTAAAAGCTAAAATTATATTTGTAATTTGATTTTGTATCAAAGAAACAGAATGAAAAAGGAGTAGAAAGCAACAAACATTATATTTCTATTTATACGCATTTACACAACATTATTTAATAAATTTAAACTTCTTAATGTATCATCGCTCTTCTCCAAACATATGTAGGACTTGTACGAGGAGGAAACGCCACGCACCAGTGGCACACGTCGGTGTTACGTTCATTTACTTCAAAAATAATGTTCATTTTAGACGGGATACTAGAAGTCTGACTACTAATTCTTTGAAATCACTTTAGTCTTAGCGTAGATATGATACGTTATCTTTTGTAAAATCTAAATATCTATAATATAATTGAAGTTTTGTTATAAGTTGTAACTTTCATTCAAATTCAAATAAAGTATTTTATATTATTATATTTATGTATATATATTCATTCAAATTCTTTCAAATATTTAGAATTTGAAAGCATAATGAAATTTATTAGCCGCTTTTTTTTTATTATTTTAAATCTATTACAGGCTTATTAATATTCGAGTGATAAGAAATTTAATATCGAAGGTAAGATGCCGTAAAGTATTAAGAGCTTCTCTCGCTAATTACATTCCGGTTATCCTCGACCCCGATATCGTTATAGTCCCGCTCGTGTACCTACTCCTTTAGTTCCTCGTAAAAATATCTCGATTTTCTGAAGAGGTTCCCAAACCAATGGAAATTTAATTTGAAAATTTATTATTCTTTTTAAATTTTATTTGAGGACACCATGGAAAAACAACGAATTCTATTAATATTTTTTTCAGAATAAAGGAAAAACATGGCTACTATTTACCATAAAGATCTCTTCACATCACTGAAATTAGCTCAGTCATTATAAAGAATTTTAAAAGCCTGAAAGAATATAACAAAGAATAGACATGAAAGCGTTTCCGTATCAAAACAGCAAACAGCAGCTTATAGGGGCCCCTGACTTCCGCCACCTAACGTGAAAGGGAGACCATCGATCCACTCTGACAATTATACTCATACGAGTACAGATCAACAATTATATGCAAAACACTCATCTGATTTGTAAAACAGAAAAAAATGGAAATAAATATATTAACAAAGTAATAGTAAAATTTCTAATTTGTTTTTAAACTTCACGTTGTATCCCGCACACAAACAAAATGAACCTGGAAACTTAATTAAGACACTCCGTTCACCATTCTCCGCCGGATTTTGAAGACATTGCGTGTTGAGAGGCGGAACTTAACGACGCGCTTTTCCTCGACACCAGAGCTATGAAAATTGAAATATTGTTTGATTTCTTCGAATAAGAATCGAACTCAGATTTATCGTGTTTACAGTCCCACTTTGTGCCGCTGCGCCACGATTGGCCTCAGGTAACAATTATAAAGGTCATATTCTAGTCTAATAACCGACGAAACAACATAGAACAATAGGTAGTAACTGACAATAATCTAGATTAACTGTGCCAAGTTATAACGGGACCGAACAATGGAATCAACAGAGTTATATGGCACAAGCGATCCGAATAAATCTGCTCCCAAAGCTCACGATAGTATTCGTACAAATGGGTACAGACGTTAACTTTGCTAACATCTGCTGAGGATGGGCGTCTAAGTTTAAACTTGGACTTGCGGCAAACAAGGATTAGACTAATTGCAACTGGCGAGTACTATTCCTTGTAAAATTGGTTTCTACTGAACTTACCGTATTCATGTTTTAATATTTCTTTATCTTTTCTGAACGTTTAACAGACGTTTTTGACTCTAGGAACTTTTAGGAAAAATATAGAAATAGTCTTTGCTTGCTTAATAGTATCCACCATTTTTCAATTTTCTTTAATACAGTTATACAAAAGAAAAAAAAGTTAAAATTCAATAATATTTAAAAGACGTTTATATAGAGCGCAACATCCTTAGTGCCATGAGACATCTCAATCTCAAATTTCATCCATGCTGACAATCTCTGCCCGCTATTAATCAACACGTCGTCCTATGCAAAGTGTCACGCGTAACACGTTTGTCAAAGATCAGACGTGACCAGAACAAAAAAGTTATAACGATTCTTGCAATGTCACCGCCACATAAATAGATGCTCCCCATTTTAAAGCTGAACCTAGAATAACAATGTTTGATTTATGATGCGTGATAGGTCGTTGAGTAAAATATTACCCGCGAGGGCGTCAAGACTGAGGGAGAGGGCTTCGGAGCCTTTGTATGGAGATAACAGACATGACTTTTATTCAAAGCTTACATCTTACATTATATTTCAATATTAGACAAATTGTAGGTTGTTAAATATAAGTGTCAATAATAAATACAATAACTAATAACATAATATAGGAGAAATTTGACAATAATATTAGAATTCTAATCTTATAAAACTCACAATTAATATAAGCTACGCATTCAATATAAACGAAAAACAAAACTGTTTAAAAACAAAAGCAAAAGAAAACAAAAACAACCATCAATAAACACCCAAACCCAATAGAAAAAGAAAACAGTTAATTAACAGTAAGTAAATGTGTATTGAAATTGCTTTCTATTATCGATTAGGTTAGTGTTCCTTCGAGATTCAATTATGCGGCTATCTGTAATGCCTTTTACCATTCTTGTATAGCGGCATCTGGTGCGAGGCCCGCCTGAGATATGAGCATCGACGCCCTAATGTACGATGGGCGGGGACGGCGCTTATGTTGCCTAGATAGTAAAATGTACCCATATTTGCCTTGTTTTAGACAAATAGATGCGTGTAGATAACATATTCAACATAATATACAAATTATAAAATAGTACAAGATAAATAAAATGGAAATGGAATAATTACCTATGAATCTTTTCTGAGGATGTTATCCGAGGAGCTGTTGAATTTTATTATTTGCCTCATTATACAATATTAATCTCTTGGAACTTAAGTACTTAAGTGGTTTATATTATTTTAAATATATTATATTATTAAAAAATAAAAAGTGTGTCACATTATAGAGCCTTTTTTTCATAATTCTATAGATACTCTATAATAATCAAATTGTTCCAATTACAAGTAAATAATATATTATAAGAGGCCAGTCGTGGCGCAGACGCACAGAATGCTACTGTAAAATCGGCTGGTTGTGGATTCGAACCCCACTCGAGTAGATATTTACTTATATTTATATTTTCATTTCTTAGCTCTGGTGTAGATACAAAGCGAGGCGTTGGGTTCCGCCAATCAACACGCAACCCAGAATTCTGCTGTGTGCAGATACAGCGTGACGCTGATGTCTATAGTATGAATATAATTTTAAAATGTAAACATTTATCGAACTAATACATACATTTTCATGTACCTATGTTTTGTGTACTATACAAAATAAATTATATCCGATTTTGTAAATATATTAATTTGTTTTATTAATTTAATATGCACATATAATTAATTAAATAAAAACAACCAAGTTTCTTAGAAATTGTCTTGCATCTTATTAAATGAAAAAGAACTATGACGATATAAATAATATAAAAAACAAGTAAAGGATGTTTTAAGGCTTCATGTTAGTTCAAGTACCGAGGCGCAATAAGACACCTCGAGTGTCGCAACTGGAAAAAATGGAACATTTTCTTAACGTCTACCGCATTTACTGTAAGAGCAACATATAAAAATTACCCGTACCTAGGTGATTGTCTCAATTTACATTTATTAAAAGAAAATCGGATTCACCTGTATCTCGCTCACAATAGGGGAGGCAGAGGCCTAATGTTAAGATACTTCGTTCCCAATAATCCGCCAAATTCTGGAGACATTGCGTGTTGAGTGCCGGAACTCAACGGCGCGCTTTGCCTTGACCTTAGAGTGAAGAAATGAAAATATACATTTAAACAAATTTATTATTCATTGGGGATCGAATCCACAACCAGTCGCGTTTATAGTCACACTTGGGCTTGCACCAGGACTATCCTCTATTATATTTTTTATTCAACATTTATTACTATATAATGGATATTGTTAGGTACAGCCATTAATTTTCCTTTCTGTATTTTACAATAGCTTTTGTTATCCATAAATGGATTTTCTTATTCTTGTAACAAGACGTGCGTTGGCTATTTATGCTTAAGCTTAAGCCTAAAATTTTAAAACGTATTATTTAATGTTATAATCGTAAATTATACTATTAAGCTAGGTATGAAAGCTTTCATATAAATTACTACTCGATTAAACTCGTAAATGAGCTGAACAAGTCAATTACCCACTTTAATAATGTTATTACGAATCAAGCGCTGAGAAACTCTGAACCACTTTACCTAGTTTATATTTACTTTCCTTACGATTTTATCGCGATCTATTCACCTATATTTTTCTTCTTTCAGCTTCACGCTGTTTCCTGTATTAAGTAGGGTATACAGAGATAACCCACTGTCGATACGCTCCGTTTCCCGGTTTGTGGTGTTTTTAGGCTTATGCGTATTAAGTGGCAGAATTGAAATTCGCTTTTTGTCTTAATAGCAAAATCAGACGAAATCAAAATAATAATAATTTATCCCGAGTGGGAATCGAATCTACAATTGTCACGTTTCAATGACACCTTTGCGCCGCCAGGCCACGACGGTCCCCATATATGTATTTATCGGAATCAAAATATTCTTTGTTCAATAGAGCCATTAAAATAACTTTTAAATCGTCAAGTTCAACTCAAGTATCAGTCCTTACAAAAAGCTGCCAGTACCCACTGTACAAATGTTTACTGTACAACAAACAGTACACAACAAATACATTTACACCGCTACTTCCCTTTGGCGTGTGACTCTCCAATAAAAGCATTTTGGACAGAATACCTACCCAAAAACAGAACCATAATTCCGTTAAAAATAAACCCATCCACAGACACGCGATTCCACGGTAGCTACTATCAAATGTCAATGTTACATGAGCATTTTCCCTTTAATCATGCCAGTTTCGACACTCGGTGACGCGACAGACTGTTTCGTTGCAATTTAGGGATCGCTATGCGGAGCTGTCTGGCGTGAAATTAGCGTCGCATATCGCGTCAAGTGCCAGCCACTTGTATGTTCGTATTTCCGATTACAGCTATAAACACTGCTATAGTGGCAGACATTTAAGGGACTACGGGTAGTTGTTCAGATTTGAATGAGTAATACAAACGATATTTGATTTTCCGAATTTGTATAGGTCGACGTGTGTTAATTTGTAGACAAAACGTATATAGGATGTTAAGTTCTTAAACAGCAACTTTGAAACAAGCAAATACCGTAAATTACAAAGCCAATTATACAAAACAATAAGCTGTTTTAAACTAAAAACCTACACATATTCATTTTACAATTTTTTCTTTCATTTTCATGAAAATGGACTAATTGAACGCTCGTAAGTCCTGACCGCGACTCGTCGAAAAGTAGTCCAGCACTAAATGTGCTCTGACCTGCAGTATGGAGAACTGTAATCACGAAACAAGTACGACCGAAATCGCAGCAGTGAATACAAGAGCCAACGGGAGCATGTAAGCACGTATGCAACTGTGCACAAAATCCTGCATCTTTGCATTCTCTTCTTGTCCATTTTGGACGGATTTTTTTAATTAGAAGTAGAAAAATACAAAGTAAAATATTCAACGTATCATACGAGGGTAGGGTTCCGTACCTCAACAGATTAAATCGGAACTTTTATTTGGAAAAAATATTTTTATTCTACGGAAAATTTATTTTGAATCGAAACAGTTATATCTACAGTTCAATATACTCAACTCAATAAACTTAACGATAACGTGAAAACAAATGAAAATGTAAATTTAAATCGAGCTTATTATTGAAACTATTCCATCGCGGTTTCCTGCTGCCGTCACTGGACGCACTACAGTCACGAATAAACATGTCCATGAAACTTAATTAGCTTTTGGTGAAATAACTGTAAACACAGTATTTTAATTACATTCATTTTCATGTTGTATTAATAATTTATAATTATATAAATCTTGTATAAATTTTAGGATTTTCTACTGTTGTACATAGAAAAATATATGATTATATTTTGTTTTAGAAAAAATACCGATATAAAAAATTTTATTCCTATAATAAACTCGTATCATCTCTACCTTTATAATATACAGAGAAAAGTACGTACTTAACTTCACGTTGTATCCCTAGCGAGGTAGTCAGAGAGAACGAAGCTCCAAACGCTACGGTCTCTACATACCTCAAAAATAACGTAAGTACCCCCAAAAAAGTACAAGGAGTCAAAACAAAATTAATATAATATATTATAATTAATTTCTAACACGATTTTACTTTGCTCGTGTCTATTTTTATGAACTCTTATTCAATTTTAATTTCCATGCCTTGTTATTTTAATTATTTCAATGACGATTCTCATAATTGATTTATTTGAAGGAAAAAAATAATTATGTAAAAATAACACATTTATTTATTGATTGTTTATGAAATTAAATCTCTTTAAAAAAATGTAATAGACCTAACCTATAATTGGTTTTATAAGTATTGGCTATAGGCTTATTAATGTTACAATTAGGTAGAAATGAGTCACTAAAGCGTAAGTGTGATTTATTTTCGCTGGTAATGGTCAGACCTCACATGTTGCATCCGCTCTGCACACGTGTTTATTTATGCTTCTATACTACGAGATCTAAGGATTTAAACTGTATCAAATATTGTCCATTTATATTTGATCACCTACAACGTACCCACAAAAAATAACGTATACACCTATATATAGCCTTCAGAGAATATACTACGTAAAAGTTTTACAAAAAAATGGCGTTTTTTTTTCAATACATAATCAAAAGACGACCAACAAGAATTTGATTCTAAAGAAGAAAGCTAACTACCTACCTAACACTTTACAGAAATATTGGCTTAAAATAATAATCGAATAAAATTGTTTAATAACTTTATTCGATTAAGCCAAGCACTTTAAAATCAAAATGACATAAAAATGTTAGTAGATCAGTACTCTTTAGGTAGTAAAACGAAATTTATACATATATTTCTTTATATAAGTCTTATTTACAACATAATTAAAACCTATTTAGAGATTGCAAGACCAGAAGTAAAATATATTTCACTAA
>DWAN01006712.1:0-10273 GCA_018230445.1 Heliconius hewitsoni | reverse complement strand
ATATTTTATTGAACACGTGTTTTGTGTTTTTTTTAGAATTCACCCCTAAGGGTGCAAATAAGCGGGCAAAGCCGCGCGCACCTACTAGTTTTAGTATAAAAAAACAATATTGTATATCTCTACCATCTTTAAAGGCTGTCTCAAGATTAAATACCTTAAATTTAAAATTTAATCGTAAACAGATCAACGATATTACCGTTTTCAACAACAGGAGAGCACTTGCGGAAAATGCCGCTCTCAGACAGATATTTCGATGCAAATTGAATAATTTTGTTTTTGATTAAGTTTCGTCGCGGTACAAAAAGTTCATATTGTGTCAATTTAACTTCTAATCACTTTTTAAATGCATTAGTAGCGAGACACGAGCGTAATCAACGAATAAATTTGAATTTATTAACAAACTGATTTGCCTCCGCCCATTTCGGTGACAGTTCAAGGGGAACATAATTGATTTTTTTCATCAATCTACAACTTCTTTAAAAGGAAATTAGATAATAGTTATGTTTTATGTTTATTTATAATATGATATTATTCAACTAAACGCACCTGGAGGAGGACCATGGGAAAAAATATAATGTGTGCTCAAGTGACAACTACTCTATGAATAGCTTGCTAGTGTTTAACGCTGGAAACGTTTTACATCATACATTGCTTTTATTACTTACAAAGTTAAAGTTATTCAAATAGCCTTAAAACAAACAGACAACAGCATGCAGCAAGATTGGCAGAGAGGATTGTTAAGACACTCCGCTCTCCACTTTCTGCCGAATTTTGGAGGCATCACGTGTTGAGTGGCAGAACACAACGCCGCGCTTTGCCTTTACATCAGAGCTTGTCTGAGTCATACTTGTGCCCCTGCGCCACTACTGGCATCTTCATATAAATAAATACCATATTATAAAATATAGCTGTGTATAAAATCATTATTTTATATTTATAAGATTATTCGGAATAATTTATTATAAAAATGTAAATCAACCTCTTTGTTTAAATAAAAAGATGTTTTTAAATAATTAAAATAAGTTTATAGAACTATCATCATTACTAAAATCACACTAGTAAAATGACGGTTTATGTGGTCGGAAAATTCGAAATATACTTTTAGGCTTGGAGCGGAAGAAGAAAGAGGTCCCCTAGAATAACAAAGGATAACATAATGTATTAGAATTTAAGATAGACATTGTACAAGCTTAATAGTTTTACTCTGGAAGAAATATAAGTTCTGTAGAGCCTCGTGGTGTTTGATTCCGTTACTGTTGGTAGAATTTTTAATTTATTTAAGCTGGAAATGGTGGTTCAATTCTTGATACGAAAGCCATTTTGCTAAAACACTTACATGATACGAAGCATTTGTTCTTTGAAGAGCTACGAGTACGTTTATAGAAATCCAATTTATTATTTAAACAAAAGTGCCGTGAAACGCTGTAGGTTTAATGCACGCATTCCTCTGTTATTAAACCAAGTCCGGAACAAAGGAATCAGTGGAGCGTCGATTGATAATAATTAATATTGTTTTATTATGAGCCCCGTATCTCGACGGAGCAGCCCCGCCGAATTCTAGGGCATTCATGCGTGATAATACAATAATGGTATTATGTTTAGCCTAATTTTCATCACGGCTCGTATTGCAATATGCTTATTACTTTTTTCATTTATCCTTATTATCAGGTAAATCTGATGGAAAATTGTTTGTATTTGTAACACTGCCGAAATAAATATAGTTAAATGGTTTTAAAAAAAAGTTTGTGCTATAAAGAGAACCCGTGGTGAGAGTGTCAAAGTTATTTGTTTCTATTTAAAGCTACAGCTTGTGAAGAAAAATAAAATGTAAAATGAGAACCGATATAAATTTATTTCCATAGTATTTGATCTCAAGACCATGCTATTTGTAAAAAACATTTAATTCGGCTTCAAACTGTATCCCCCTCAGAGCAGGGTGAGCAATGGGAACCTAATGCTAAGACACTCTGTTCCTAAATTTCAACGGAATTTTAGAGGCATTACATGTGGAGTACCACCGGGGCAAAGAAATAAAAATATTTTTAGATAATTCATTGCCCAGTGTGGGAATCGAACCCATCACCTGTTACGTTTACAGTCACACGCCTGTGCTCCAGCGCCACGATGGGACGACGGCCTCAATAAAATATTTCGAATAAAAAACATTTTAATATAAAAATCTGCGTATTCGAAATGAAATGCGGCTATAATTTCAATAGTTCTCAAGTTCTGGAGACAATGACATGCAAAATATCTAATAATGTGCGAAATAAGTTCGACGAACGTTATAATGGTAATAATGGATATAGCGTTTACGTATTTACGAGACTTCAACCCTTGCCTGACGGGGAGCTGGCGATTAACCTCGCCAAATGGATAGAAATTATCTGTTAATGCACTAAACATTTTAGTGTGAAATATTTTTACGTGAACTTTCTGAAATCTGTTATTCTTGACAGTTCTGTCTAATATTTTTACATATATTTTTTTCTTTTTTTTCAGCGCTATGCAGTATCCTTCATAGCAGGGTAGGCAGAGGGAGCTTAGTGTTAATACACTCCGCTCCCGACTTTCCACCGAATTCTGGAGGCATTACGTATTGAGTAGGGGACTCAACGCCGTCCGCTTTGATATTTCTTTTCTTCGAGTGGGAATCGAACCTACAACCCTTTCGTTGTCGAGTTTTGCACACACACTTGGGCACCTGCGCCACGAGTAGTCGCAAAAAAGTCTTAATATTCATTATATATTAACTCTTAACAAAAAGATAAAAGACAAAAAGTCAATGCACATAGAATACAGACTATTTATGTCAATGACTAATATTTTAACCATTTCGCTTTTCATCAACGCCATGAGGACTAGATTGTAATTTGTACTATACTATAACTGCAAATTAGCAATTCCAATTTTTTACAGATACTGTAATTTTTAGAGCAAACAAAGGGAAATTTGAAATTTACATGACGTATGAAATTTGGCAATATGTTTAGTATATTACAAATGGGATCAGCCCGGGAGTGAACGTTTCGGGGTAGAGACCGACTCTGACTTGATGGATTGCGGCAGATGGCGGACGCATTTTCTGCATGCTTAATTAAAAAATCTTTTTAATTGGTATATATTTCAATTTTTTAATATACCAATCTTCTAGTAGTTACATGTCTCCAATAATCTAGAAATTAAATTAGAATTTTAATAACATTGAAAAGGAGAATAGTTTAAAATTGAACTCGAACACTGATTGATGTAGTGAAATATAGTATGTATATACTGTCGTGATATAGAAGTAATTGTATATAATGTAATTTTAGCTGCGTATGATGTCTAGTGCTAAGATGAACTAGTCGTTTAAAGTAAATGGAAATTTTTATTACATATTTTGTTATATTAGGTATTTACTCTGTGATTGATGAAATATTTACTTAAATTTATATTTTCATTTCTTCGTTCTGGTGTCGAGGCTAAGCGCGGCGTTGAGTTCTGCCACTCAACACGCAATTCTTTTCGTGTTTCACGCAATTCTCCGAATTCGGCAGAAAGTTGGAAATGGAGTGTCTTAACACTAGGGTTCCTCTGCCTACTCTGCTGTGTGCGGGATACAGCGGAAAGCTGATTTTGATTTGATTTTACTCTGTGATTAATATAATTCGTTATATTTTTTTATAGTATGTAATGTTTTTTGTTATAAATTATGTTGAAAAAATATTTGTCTAGATATAGAAAATGTAACTAGATGTAAGTTGTGTTTTGCTTGTTTTTTCCATTTGTGGTGTTCAATAAAGTATGAATAAAAAAATAATAATAAAATAAATAGTAATAAATAATTGTGTTGTAATTTGAATAATAAAAGAGACAACCTAATTTTCTCATAAAGTCAAATCATTATCATGAAATAAAAAGGTATATGAAAATTTGATATTTCTTAAAATAATTAGCCATCAAGCGTAAAGCATGGAGTTCTCCAAGCTATGAGAGTAAGAAAATGTAATGTAAACGTGAACAAAAATTTAAATTAAAAAAATAAAATTTAAATAAATAATTGTAAAATATACCAACACATAAAGACAAACAATATTAAATTAGTATATAATATGCACAACATTCACAAATTTGTATTACAAAATCCGCTGTTTTTGTATGTATGCAAAATAATTTACAAACGGTTGAACGATGTCGAAATTGAGTTGGTACGTGAGAGGCGCGATCTAAAATAGATTTACTGCACGCATGACTGATGGTAGCGACATTAACGACTCTATGATATGAGGGACCCTTTAGCTCAATTTTTTTAAAGGGCAAAGACTATTAATCTCCAGCACAATATCAAGGAATTAGACGAAAAAACTGAATATTAAGCTGTAGCTATTAGGGCAAGGGTAAGACAAATGGTTCTACGTTAATATATGCACCGTGTTCGTATGATATTTGAAAGACGTGTCGCATTTATATTGTTTTATATTGTTTTATATATGTGTAAGGTAATTATTTTTTACGAGATTTTATTATTCTATATCGTTCCCGACAAAATGTCAGTTTGAAACAGTTATAAACAGCAAAGTTCCTACAATAATGTATTTTTTATAGCTTAACTCTGTATCCCGCACATATCAGGGTAACCCTCATTTCTTAATGAGGTGACTAAAAAAAGTGTCTTCACTTCGGTTCACTATTTTCCACCGAAATGTGGAAGCATTGCGTGTAAAGGGGCGGAATTAATCTCTGTGTTATGCTTCGATACCCGAGCGAGAAAATGCAAATATGAAATATTTTATTTCCTGCAATGGAAATCGAACCCACAATCTGTCGCGTTTACAGTCGCACGCTTGTGCACTTGCGCCGGGACTGGCCTCAAGGAATATATTAAAATATTTTTTTCTTTATATAATTATCTATAATCAATATTTTTTCCTTCTACGAATCTCATAGTAGACACTGTCTCATACCACTGATTTACATAGATAGAACTACATATATATTACTATTTAATATACACAAATATCGCTCGAGTCAGGTGCCACGTACTTAAATTCGTTTACGCGGATTGTGACGTTCTTTAATTTATCCTTAATGGATTCGCAACGAGCGCTGTTCGCCCTGATTGCCAGACTCCCCCGGGGGTATATCTTCGCAATACAATACTTTAATACCTATCCAGATATAACAAAACAGTTTAACTTTAAATACATTCACATTGAGATTTAATTACTGCAATTAATATTATAATTATAAAGTTATTAGTTTTTTTTTATATTCTATTTTGTTAGTGATTTTGAAAGGTGGTGCTTAGTTTTTGAGATTCCATAGCTCAAAAGAAAAATGTAGCCCTTATAGGATTAGTTTTTTGTTCGTCCATTTTCTCGTCCGCTCGTTTAAGCAAACTAATTTTAATTTGTCAGCATAGACTCTTTTTTTCAAGAATTCATGGAGTTTCAAGCTGAAATGAATATCAAATGACCAGATCAAGAATTTTTTGGAGCATAAAAAATACTTTTAAAGTCATCGTAACTAAAAGATACTATATAAAATTCGCCGCGTGATCAGAACCACAACCTCGTTGACATAGAATTATAAAATAGCAAGAAGCAAGGACATAGAATGCAAATAAATGAAAAAAGACAAACATTGGTAATATAATGTATAATTATGTTACACAAAAAACTATTACAAACTTAAATTAATTATAGTTTATTTTATAAATTTGGTAATTATAATCACCCTGTTGATATACAATTATTAAATCGATGAAACCAGTCCAGTCTATATAAGGAAAGTCCAGTTTTTTATAATCTATCATTTCCTTTAATATTTTTGCATCTGATAAAAATTAAACGTCAAATTTCATCATCTCTCTCTGAATTAATATGTATGGTAATGTGTACCTTAATTTTGAATATTTAGTTTAATAAAAATAATATTTGTATAAACAAATAAAAAAGTATGCCATAAAAGTTATAGCAAAATTTCATAAGAAAGAGAAAAGAAAGAATAATACTGTAATTTTCTGTAAGTTTAAAAATTGAGGTAGATTTCACTATTATTTGTTTATTTTTTTTCATATTACTTATGTAAAATTGTTTATGTATTTAAAGAAATTAAGATACGTCGAACCATTTACAAGACATAATTGTTTAAAATATACAATAACGTGTAAGAGAATATAGTCTTAAATAAGTCCTACCGACAAAGGATTCCTCTAGACGTCACTCCACGGGGAGTTCGGGACAAAGTAAAATGCAAATTCTCATGTATTTCCAATTAGCACTCCTCCCTCCGCTGTCATATAGTAACTTAGACATGTAACGCTGCCGTCTCAATGTAGATGCTATTATTGCTCTCTATAGAACAACCTTTTTAAATTTTTGATAGTTCATATTCTGTAGAGAATATAAAAATATAATAATAGTAGTAGGCACTTTAAAAAGGATCATTTAGATTTATTTGAATTATAGTGGAATTGCTACAAAAATATTAATATTGTTTTTTTTTTATTGTAATACGCACCTCGTAGGTATTCCAATTTCAGCGTAATAAATTTCATGTTAGATGACGACGAAACACAAACACACGCTTTGTCTAACCAGAAGTAACTGGATTTGAACCGAGAATCGTTATTTACTCGAAAAAGTGAAGAATCCGTTTTCAGATCATATGTCTATATGATGATACAAAAATCTTGAACGCCAACTTTACACCTACACTATATGTAAGTACATGTAAATGCGTGTATTTGCAGATATTTTCTTATGTTTGTTATTATAATCAGCTTCACGCTGTATCCCGCATACAGCAAGGTAGGCAGAGGGAACCCAGTGTCAAGACACTCCGTTCCCCACTTTCCGCCGAATTCTGGAGACATTGCGTGATGAGTAGCGGAACTGAACGCTGCGCTTTTTACCTCTACACTCTGGTGTAGAGGTAAAAAGCGCAGCGTTCAGTTCCGTGTAAATAAATATTTCACTTCCTCTAGTGGAGATCGGACCCACAACTAGTCGCGTTTGCAGTCACACTTTGTGCCACTGCGCCACGACTGGCCTCATGTTTATTATTATAAATTAAATAATAACAAATGTGAACACATCCTTAGGTACTCTGTGAGTAGTTATTAGAATGCCTATGTCTCCAACGCTCCCCAGACACCTAGCGACTAGCGTCTATAAATAATACATTTTGAATTTTGATCTTCACTGCAAGACGATCCCGACACCTGCAAGGTTTTGAAAATTTTCAGAAAAGCTCCTTTAAGTCAATTTTCTTTAGTACATTAAAAGTTATAAATTATTTATTTCAAGAGTTTTTGAACTTCAACAGTTTTAAACATAAATTTCTATTGGGAACTATAGAAATTCGTAGCACTTGTTATTTGGTTTTCTTTTTAGATTTAGTTTTCAGGTTTAAAAAAAGTATTTATTGGAGAAAATAAAAAATGTACAGCATAAATTTTACCTTATATTGGCGATCCAATAAAACGGCAGTTCTTCAGAATATGTTATTATAAACCATGTTCAATCGTTATATTACGGTTACGCTGGAGGAACTGTTCCAGTAATTGATGCAATAAGCACTAATACGATATATCTTTATACACTAATTTAGTCATTCGGATCTTATGTTTCAGAGAACAGCAAAAGGTACTTACCTATCTACTTCTAATTAAATTTCATATTTTAAAAAGTTTGTATATTAATAAAGTCTCAAAGTCTCAATAAAACCTCATGAAGCAGCTTATGTTACAAAGTTCTATGATAAAGTAAAAATCCTTCAGAGATTCCACAAAAAAGTGAATAAGTTCTTTTTGCATATATATTAAGAAATTTTAAACTAAATTTAAATTGAAGCATTCGCTGAAAGGTTTAATATTAGCGCAGAGAGACGCCGCTACCTGTTGCGGCCACTACTTGATAAGCCGTCACAAGCCCTCGCGACAATATTTGAATAGAGAGACGTAGACCCTTCATAAACGTCTTACTGGTCGTATGGCAGCTGCTTAGTAAATCTCTTATTAAAACATTTTTATTATTATATTTAATAGTATGTTAATTGTATATAAGTTATGTAGTTAGTTTGAACAATATCTACATTTTCTACTTATACTCGTATACAATCTATAAAGGTTAACAAAAACTTGATAGCTATTCACTTTCAAGATTATTTATCATTTATATTTAACAAAGACGAATATAAGGGTATCGTTTTAATTTTCACTCGGTAATATTTAAATTATTTTTATTTCCTCGCTCTGATAGACAGAGGCAGCGGCCATTCAACACGCGATATCTATTAATATTTTTCTATCGAGCAATTAAAAATTTTCATTTATAACATAATGAATTTGTTCTCGCTATCTTGCAATTCTAGAACGTACATTAGGAGCCTTATAACAAAAATATTTCATAACAGAAGAAAATGTTACAGAACCCAAATATCTTGAATGTACCTATAAGCATACGTATATCGCGGCGCAAGCTCGCACAAAGAATTCTAGCTATTATTCCAACAATTTCGCCACTTACTCAACATATAAATCTTGGATATATATTATTTGGACGCAAATACGCGGCGGACAAAACACTTAACCTGATTGACCCTCGCTTGGTATTTTTATTGCTTCTCGAGCTCGTCCTTGGGTGCATTCGGGTCTGGAATTGCCCCGGATTTTTGTTAAAAAGTATTATTTCTTTTTTTGATGAAATAGTTCGCTATGCTAATTCATTTTAGTTTTTTTGCTTACCGATTTTAGATTATTTTATATGGTCTCCGTCACTTCAAATTCAATTGCTTTTACCGACGTCTGTTATAATTTTCTTTTCCAACGTGTGTATTATTCTCTCTCCAATATAATTTTGAAAGTTATTTTTTTTTTAGCGTTACTACGAACTCCATATGGAAAACATGAATTTTTCGAGACGGTAGCGTGCAATTACTTTTCTTTGAGATCAAATATGAAACGAATTTTTCACAACATCATTTTCGGCAAAAGGAAAATAACAAGATCACGAGAGCATACATTCTAAAACCAATACAACCTTATGTGTATTTCGCTGTAACAAACCGTAACTTCAGTCTGCAGTCGGAGTCGGCACAGATTGAGACAATAAATTGCACAGTAACGGCGTCATGTGGGGACACCCCCTGGCCCCGGTACATTACGCCCAAATTAAGACAGCTTGCTACCAATATGCAAATCCTGTGTTCGAGCCCGCACAAGCCTAAGCAAATATTGTTTGTAATAACAAGCACACTTTGTCTTTCATAAGTGACATTTGCAATAAATACATAATACAATGTTATGTTAATCGCGATTCTGTTTACTGTTGCTACATTTTAGTGTAATGATTTGAAATGTAGGTACCTAATGCTAATATTGTATAGACTACTTATATCTAATAGTTGACGGTGTCTTATACTATATCTAATAGTTCAAATATTTTTAACTTAAATAGTTAACATTGTAAAATAAATGGAGAATGGAAGTGTCTAGACACTAAGTCCTTAGGTTCCCTCTGCCTTCCCTGCTGCGTGCTGGATAGAGCGTGAAGCTAAAAAAATATATTAAAATATAAAATGTTTATTACATTATGGATTTTTACTTTCATTAAATTCAAATTACCGTTTAGAATAAATATTTCATTTCCAATTTTAGGAAGTAAAATTGTTTATTCTCAATACGAACACAAAACAAACATAGTAAACGCACTTAGCGATGTTATTTAGGAATATTGCGTCTATCCTTTGTTACCTCGAAGGCAGTATTCCTTTGAATGGCTTCGCTTCGTAAAATAAAAGCGGTTTGCATTTCCGCATCGTATTTGTTGCTCGTTTGTTCAAACAAACAGAAGAATCCGTAAGTTCCTTTCAGTCCACGATAAAATATCAAGACGCCGCCACGCATTTTTGCGATTCCGGGCAACGGGGCGTAAGACTTCTTTGTGTTTCACGATATAATGCTACTTTACCCCCTTATTTTTATGCAATGGATGAAAATGTGAGTGTAAATCATAACAATAATAGTAAGCGAACCTATGTTTTCTTCATTTTCTAAACATTTAACGTTACATTATTTACGTACATCAATTCGATGTAGTCTTAATATTTTTTTTATTACAACTATACAAAAAAACTCGACATTCGTCTTCGACTTCGTCTTTGAGGCGCAGCAGCACAAGCCTGTGCAAGTAAATATAACGGTTCGATTCCTACTCATGGGAATGAAATATTTATTACTAGCGGCCCGCTCGCGGCTTCGCCCGCTTAAAATACATGATTATTGATT